>JZKD02S1674540.1:243109-262830 GCA_000966675.3 Picea glauca | reverse complement strand
CCACAATAATACCAAAATGATACCAGAATAACACCAGAAAGAGCACTTTGATTACTGAGAGCAATGTTCACTTGCCTCTTTGAGGGGGTAACCTCCAGCAGAGCAGAGCTCTATTACAATAATATCCAAGACAAAAGTTCTCATACCCTCGACTCCTATTTATACTAAATATGTCTATCAAAAGAACCATCTAGAGGAAGATCCTTCTAGAAGCGGAAGCTTCTATTAGGTCTTATTACATTGGACTTATTCTTCCTTATTTCTAGGCCTTATTAATATTGACCTTTATTACATCGGAATATATTATTCTACCTACGTGAGGGGTTAGGTCCCTAACATGTCCTCCCCCTTAAAAACAACCTTGTCCTCAAGGCTTGAGATGTGGAAATTACTGCAGAATGGTAATTGGTTCCCAAGTGGCATCTAATGGAGTTATATCTTTCCACTGGACTAACACTTCCTTGATGGTTTGCTGATGCAGACGACGCTCACGTTGGTCCAAAACTGCTTGTGGTTGTAGCCAAATGGATTCTTCTTCGTCCAACTCGGGAAGGTTAGTTTGAGTTTGGCACTTAGTTCCAATCACCTTCTTTAAGCAGGAAACATGAAAAACATGATGGAGCTTAGAATGATTGGGCAAAGCTAACTGATAGGCCACCTGTCCCACACACTTGAGAATGGTATAAGGACCATAAAATTTGGACGCCAGTTTCTGACAATGGTCAACCTTGAGGGAATTTTGCTTGTAAGGTTGCAGTCGAAGAAACACCTTATCCCCTTCGAAAAATTGACGTTCAGAGCAACCTTGATCTGCTTGTTGCTTCATGCGATTCTGGGCCATGACCAAATTCTCTTTGAGGGTACAGAGAATAGCCTCTTGAACTTTAAGCGTTTGGTCAACCGCCTGGACCTTCAAGACACCTGAAAAATATGAGAGGACTGAAGGTGGTTTTTGTCCATATATCGCTTCAAAAGGAGTCATGCGGGTAGTTGTATGGTACAAAGTGTTGTACCACCATTCAACTAGTGGTAACCATTGAGCCCACTGATTTTGCCTTTCTGAGGCAAAACACCTCAAATATGTTTCCAAACACTTGTTGACAACTTCAGTTTGACCATGAGTCTAGGGATGATAAGTTGTGCTGAGATGCAATTGGGTGCCTTGTAGCTTGAACAATTCTTGCCAAAAATTGTTGGTGAAAGTTTGGTCACTATCAGAAACAATAGAATGTGGCATGCCATGCAGCTTGAAGACTTGATCCATGAAAAGTTGAGCCACAGTGGATGTTGTAAATGGGTGTTGAAGAGAACATGAATGAACATACTTGGAAAGATGATCAACTACCACCATGATGACTGATTTATTGCCCGATTTAGGTAAGCCTACAATAAAATCCATAGAGATATCCCGCCAAATAGCAGGTGGAATCAGAAGCGGTTGTAGTGTGCCGGGAGATTTGACTATTTCGCCCTTGTTGCGTTGTCAGACATGACATTCAGCCACAAAATTATGAATGTCTTGTTTCATACCATCCCAGAAAAAAGAACGTTTGACCCTGTCATAGGTTTTGGTAAACCCGGAGTGCCCAGCTGTGGGTGTAGCATGAAGCTCAAAAAGTACCATGGATTTAAGTTTTAACTATTTACTTAAATACAAACAGCCTTTGTATCAAAGCTCATCATGGATCCAAGAGTACCCTGGGGAAACTGGAGAATTGGACTGCAATTGTTGTATCAGATGCGAACTTTTGGGATCGTGTAGCCATTCCTGGCAAATAGCTTGGAGTCAATCTGGTACAACGAATGAGAGACAAAAAAGGGACCCTTCATCTTCATATTTTCGGGAAAGTGCATCCGCAACCACATTGTCTTTGTCTTTTTCTAAATGATCTCATAATCATATCCAAAGAGCTTAGTCACCCATTTTTGTTGCTCTGGGGAGGAAATGCGTTGTTCCAGAAAATACTTGAGGCTTTGATGATCTGTCTTAATTTGGAAGTGTTACCCCAATATATAATGGTGCCAAAGATCAACGACATGTAGAATAGCCAACATTTCCTTGTCATAGATTGATTTGCCCAAATTTTGCTCAGATAGTTGTTTGATGGTAAAGGCCAAAGGCCGACCCTCTTGCTTAAGGACAACGCCAATTCCTTTCCCTAAAGCATCACATTCGAGGACAAAGGTCTTTGTGAAATCAGGAAGGGCCGGGACTAGAGTGGTGTACATGGCCATCTTCAAGGTTTGAAAACCCTGAGCATTTGTTGGAGTCCAAGTGAAAGAATTCTTTTTAAGGAGTGCAGTGAGAGGTGTCGCAATCTTTCCATAATTCTTAACAAACTTGCGAGTATAACCTGTTAAGCCCAGAAATCCACGCAAGCTTTTGAGAGTCTTTGGGTGAGGCCAGTCTTGCATAGCTTCAATCTTTTTAGGATCCACCTTCAGGTCGACCTTGCCAACAAGATGACCCAAGTACTCGACTTCTGAGGTGCCAAAAGCACATTTAGATTGTTTCGGGAAAAGTTGGTGCTGAGAGAGTAGATGGAGAACTTGATCCACATGAGCAAGATGGTATGTACAGGTTTTGCTATAGATGAGGATATCATTAAATGAAACTAAGAAAAAATGACGAAGAAAGGGATGGAAGACATTATTCATGAGGCTTTGGAAGGTGTAGGGAGCATTACACAAGCCAAAGGGCATGACCAAAAACTCATAGTGGCCCTCATGAGTTCTAAAGGTAGTCTTAGGAATGTTTGCCTCTTTCATACAGATCTGGTGGTAGCTAGAATGAAGATCAAGTTTAGTAAAGAACTAGGCGCCACTCAATTCATCCAAGAGGTCATCAATGACAGGAATGGGAAATTTTTCCTTAATGGTGAGTTTGTTGAGGGAGCGTAAGTCAAGACACATGTGCCAAGAGCCTTATTTCTTAAGGACCATGACCACATGAGAAGAGTAGGGGCTCATACTAGGGAGGATAACACTTGCGTTGACCAGTTCTTGAACCATTTTCTCAAATTCATTTTTTTGGGAAAAGGGGTGACGATAGTGACAGATATTGGGAGGAAGGCTTCCTGGGACAAGGGGAATGGAATGGAATGATCATGAACACCATGGGAAGAAAGGAGTCCCCGGGGAGTGGAAAAAACCACTTGATGTTTAGAGAGGATGGATTGGAGGTCCTGCGGCACAGAGGGTGTCTCAGTTGCTTGTATGGAATGGAGTTGGGCAATAACGCCAGAATGACCTTTTTTTATCAGCTTTTCAATGCAATGGGAACTAATGATCTTTAGGGAACTGACGGTGATGCCTTGGAACTTATATTGTTGGCCCTCCTCGTCTAATTGCATGGTTAATTCCTTAAAATCCATGAGAATGGGACCCAAAGTCCTTAGCCATTCTGCACCCAACACAATGTCACAACCACCCATGTCGATAGCAAACATATGAGATTCCAGGTGGTAGTCACCAATTTGGAGACACGCATTTTCACAACGCCCTCCACATTTCATGGACCCGCCATTGGCAATCATGATTCAGAAATTATTGATTGCACGGATATAACAATTAGTTTCTTGGGCAATGCGGCGATGAATAAAATTATGGGTGCTTCCACTATCAACAAGAATGATGACCTTCCTATGCTTGATGTAACCAATTAGCTTGAGGGTTTGGGGAGCAGAGAAGCTAGTGAGAGAATCTAGGGAAATGATCGGTTCTACTTCGGGAGGGTCTGAGGGAGGGGTTATGTCAGTGGGTTCAGGTGACACGGACACAAGGGGAGCCTCAACATCCTCTAAGATGGCCATAAAAGGTTTTTGTTCCTTACACTTGTGTCCCGAAAAATATTTATCATCACAATTATAACAAAGGCCTTTGAGTTGGCGTTCATCCATTTCAGCCCTGGTCAATTTTTGGATCTTTAGTGGAGTAGAAGGAGGAGTGGGATTTACTGGTTTAGTGCGAGGAATAAAGGAGGGTTTCCGGTTTTGAGAAGAGACAACTTGCTGTGCTTCCTTAGCTCTTTTAGTAGCCTCCACCCAACTCTGAGGTCGAGCCATGAGGACATGGGCACAAATCTCATCCATGAGACCACTAATAAAACATTCTCGGAAAAAAAGCATCAGACATGCCCTCTGTACGAAAAGCCAGTCACTCAAAAGTAGCTATAAAGTCTTCCACTATGCCAGATTGTTTCAACTTTGTCAAATGGTCTAAATGGTTGGTGTCAGTGTCAAAGCATTCATAAATCTCTGCCACAAAGTCTGTCCAAGCAACATACCCTTGGCGGGTAGTTTTTCTCCATTGCCAACGTTCTTGATCTAGATGGAGAACACCATACCAGAGTTTGGCCAACTCATTTGTAATGTCATACAAAGAGAAATAATGTTCCATTTGAGTTACCCATCTAATGGGATCCAAGCCATCAAATTTGGTCACATCCACACATGGAAGGCGTAGGTCACACTGAAAGTAATGGGGCTGAAAATTATGGGAACGAGAGGAAGTTTCACCTTCAGTATGCAAAGGTGGGTCAGATAAGGGAGGATCTGCATGATATGTAGTTTCGTGCAGATCATCGCAGTGACAGATTCAAGTTGGGTAGTAATGTCTTGTTTGAGGTCTTGTTTGAGTTCCTCGATTGAGGCAGTGATGGTGGAATGCATGTTTTTAGTGATGGTGGCAATATTGGCACTGAGCCGTCTCACGTCTTGTTGGGTCTCTGTGAAATTATAGTGCAAGGTATTGAAGCGAGCTTCCAAGTCTTGGCTACAGGTATGGGCCATGATGACGAGGGAACCGAAAAGGGGCGGGTGGGGTCAAAAAATTTGCTGAAAAATGATAGGTATGAATGCAATAAGGGCGAAGAGAGAAATCCAATGGAATAGGTCTCAAATAATGATGCCAACAGGATCCATACTTTTTTTTTTTACACCTGCGGAGTTATACTCCAATTTGAAGAATACTGCAGTGATTAAATGCCCAAATGCTTAATCAAGAAGAAATGTGTAGTAATTTGGCAACTCGAATGCAGGAGACACAGTTGCGCAGCAATAGATCTTGTTTGTTATGTTTTTTGTTTCCGTCCCCAAAGGTTAGGTATTCAAGGGTTCTACAGACAAGGGTTTTCCCTGTGTTATTGCTCTCTGATATACGTGTGGGGTCCAACAGTAGTACTCGGCCCAATATCTCAGGGCACCAACTAAGGAGGCTAGACCGTGCCCTTAGTCGTACTACCTGACTACCCAGGTACTAGAGAGTATCTTCCTGAGTGATGTTCTCGATGGCACTATAGCAGTCAGGCAGTCGATCGGTTTATCTACGGAGGGCTTCAAGAAATCTAGGTTGATCCGTATACAGGTGTTGTCTGATGCACTACCACTTGAAGGGGTGCCAACAGGGGTTACAAGGGTGGCCAACATATGTGCACTTAAGTACCACTTGTATTTCCTGCATGTATGAATCCCCGACCACGGGTTTATGCGTGTAACGACAAATCTCTGTAGCTTAAAGATGTCGGAATATGTCTCTACCCTGAAAAAAATTAACACACAATTTTCTGTCGAGGAATGTGCTCTGATACCACTTGTAATATTCCATATATAAAAAGTATGCAGAACAGAAATAAATAGCTAGAAATGGCAGATGAACAACAATATAACCAAAACAACACCACAATAATACCAAAATGATACCAGAATAACACCAGAAAGAACACTTTGATTACTAAGAGCAATGTTCACTTGCCTATTCGAGGGGGCAACCTCCAACATAGCAGAGCTCTATTACAATAATATCCAAGACAAAAGTTCTCATACCCTCGACTCCTATTTATACTAAATATGTCTATCAAAAGAACCATCTAGAGGAAGACCCTTCTAGAAGTGGAAGCTTTTATTAGGTCTTCTTACATTGGACTTATTCTTCCTTATTGCTAGGCCTTATTAATATTGACCTTTATTACATCGGAATATTTTATTCTACCTACGTGAGGGGTTAGGTCCCTAACCGAATCTCCGTCATCTTTCTGACATCTTTAATTATCTTTCGGACATCTTTAATATGCTTTGAACATCTTTAAATAGGCTCTATCTGCGATGCATTATATCTAGTGATCAATTTGTGTATGCATTATGGTGATGTATTATATCTAGTGATCAATTTGTGTATGCATTATGGTGATGCATTATATCAATTGTTGAACTGTGTATGTCGACAGATTTCCGTATGCGGTGAGTTTTGGCAGCATTCTACTGCCTTTCTCCGCCGCCCTCTACTGGAGCCTGTATACAATACATCATCGGGCTGAAACTGTGCTTGTATACAATACATCACCAGGCTGAAGTTGTGGGTTGAAAGTCTTACTGGAGCGCTGGAAATACTGGAACTCTTGGAGCTACAGTTAAGGTAACTTACTTCCCCTACAATTATTTATAATAAATCAAAGCAATATGTGAAGTAAAACACATTACAGATAACCTACATACAATGATTTATCATAAATCAGAGCAATATGCAAAGTAAAGCAAATTACAGTAATATTCATCAACCATGGAAAGTAATGTGCATTAAATGGTATTAATATTAACATCAAGGATGATTGCATGGATGGGTACCAGGGTACTTGTGATCAACTGGTGGAGATTTTTTTTTTATTTTTGACGTGCTTCTTAGCAACATGCCACGTGGGTATGCATTGCATAATATGAACTCTCTTCAGCTTTAAACATAAATACGGAGTTGTGGCTTTAAATATGAAGATTAAGTTGTATCTATTCAACCGTATTTATCGATGGATTCAAGCTTGGCCTTATTTGTTCTTTTTAAAATTATGACATTTAATTATACAACTGTGTTGTGCATGGGCCTAATCTCTAACTTTATTGATGTTGTTTAATAGTGGGTTATCCAAAGAGCAGTTGATACCTTCAACCTTTAGGTTGGTTTGCTGGGACAATTTGTTGCAATAAAATGTTGAGGCATATTGTGTACTATATATATACTTTTGGCCTTCTCAATCTTGAATTTAGTGTTTCTAATCTTTAATATATTTTCTTTGTAGGAACAACCTACTTTTGACAAGAAGAAGTTTATGGCAATATTTATTAAGTGATACATAAAGAATCTTGCTACTAAATTGCCAGAGGAGCACTAGGTTGAATTTAAGAAAAACGTGGAAGGAGCTACCAAATGGATTGTTTCTAAGTTGAGCAACCTCCAATTGTAAGTTTTGGTTGAGTTTGGTTGCTTTTGGGGGGTTATGGTCACTCTAATTATATAATTATTTTTTCTAATATTGTCTTGTTGGTATATCTCTGCTTGTTATATTCACTATGCAATGACTTTACTAAAATATGTATATAAGTATCAATTTGCATCTACAACCATATCTACATATAAGACCTTTGAAGGCCAGTTATTGGGACAAGAGGGGCATTGCTCCTCTTGCCCAATACATTAATCATAAGCCATTATTTTCAAGGCAAGTTTAAATAATCTAAAACTAATCAATTTTGGTTTACCTACAAAAATGTATGCTTCATTTCTGCTTGTTATATTTACTATGTAGTGGATTCATTAAAATAAGTATATAGGTATATATTTGCATCTGCAACCATACCTACCTATAAGACCTTTGAAGGCCAATTATTGGGACAAATTTGAACAAATCGGCAATGCTCCTTGTGCCCAATACATTAATTAGAAGACATCCTTTTAGAGGCAAGTTTAAATCATCGGAAACTAGTAATTTCTGGTTTACCTACAAAAATGTATGCTTCAATTTCTTGAGTATTTGTATTTGCATTGTAATGTAATCTTTTTCATATTTAGGGTCAGTATTTTATAATTTAAAAGAGTGACACTAAATTTGAAATTTAGATTTAGGGTTACCTGGTTGGAATCATTGTTTTGTTATAAGGAAACCATTCTAATACTAAATGGTAAAGCAATCCAAAAATGCTCAACAATTATATGGGTCATCAATCAGTAGATGAATGAGGGACAAGTAATCAGTAAATGAATGAGGGAGAAGTGTTGAGTTTTAGCAATTGATTTGCATTCAAAATCATGTAGGGTTAAGCACCCTCTCCTCCAATTAGACTTGACCAAATGAAACTTGAATTAAGCACCCTCTCCTCCAATTCGACTTGACCAAATGAAACTTGATGAAAGGATAATAAACACTCGATAAAGCTTTCATACAATCTAATATCTCATGCACATGCACTATTCACCTAGAAAGTGATATAAGATACTTATAAGGCTGGCTTTTGCACAACTTTTGGAGTAGAAAGTGCAATCATATTCTTAAACATTTCTACAACATCTCGTAGGAAATCCTTCTGTTGTACAACATGAAATTTAGAGACACCTGGGCCAACCTTCTAAATATTCCATAGTACTACATTACTATTATCAAACCCGGTCCTAACTCCTCCTCAAGTAACCACATTGATGGTGGGACCTGCACCTTCACCATTCGGGCAGGTTTCAGAGTTGATTATATTTGTGGTCCTCTGTCACACGCAAGCTTCCCATTTTAAAATTAAATTTGGATAGTTTTCAGTAGCATGTCTAGTGGCCCAAAAATAATTACACAATGGTCATCGAGGAAGTGGACAATCATGGGCAAAAACAGTCATTTGCATTAATTACGATGCGCCACTTTATGCCATTTTCCACCTCAATACTTTTATTAGTTTAGATCTTTCCTCCCATTTTCTTTATCTATTTCCTCCCATTTATTTCATATATTTGTGGATGGGAGAGGAGTAAGGCCTTACTATTTGATTGCTTGTTCCTTCCTTATTAGTCGATTGCCTTTTCCTTAAGGAAAGGACAACAAATTCTGTCAAATATAAGTCGTTGTTAACTCACAGAGAGTTAGTTTTTGATGGAAGAATATGTGCTTCCAAAATCTCTTCCATACTGTGAATCATTCTATACATATGAACTAAAATGGAAAGAACAAATGCAATAGCGATGATGAGTGCCATAAAATTTGAATTTGTGGATGAGAATAAGATTATAATAGTTCTCACCCAATACCGAATAAGTACTGGAATCAGGATTTTGAAAAGATTCAATGTAAACCTTGCCAAGGAAATAAGGTCTTACATGGCATTCTCCCAACATTCAAGAATAGTGACATGAACTAAATGCCTCGTCCAAGCTAGAGAAATGACTCCAAAGGGTGAAATGATGATTGGATTTTGCTGAAACACTTGGTTTCCATTTAGGTTATAGATGTTACCTACCTGCTATTGAAAATATTGCAAAATAACACTCCAACATCAAAATCTTAGTTAGCCAATTCCTGAGAAACACCAGAATAAGCAATATTGATGTCGTGAACACCTCCTCGGGTAAAGGTCGGGGCATGCACTCAACCTTTTTACATATATAAGGTGGTTGGTTCAATGCCTACTGTGTCGGATTGGCTCGGGTAGGGACCTTCTCAACAAAAGATTAAAACTAGATCGGAATTGATTAAGGCTAGATTACTCGCTCGTACTGAGAAGGAGAATCAAGATTTGGAAGATTCTATGATTGCAGAAATGCAATGAGGGGAAAAGCCCTGTTTTATGTATAATCTAAGAAGTCGATAAGTTAAGTGGGTTAAGATCATGTAAATATTAAGTATCAAAAGCCTGCCTAAAGTGAATGATCTTGTCCAAGCAGCCTCAACTTGACAGAGTGAGACGGGTAACCGGAAGAAAGAAAAGATCCAAGGATGCGCAAGCAGGCTCGACCACAGGGAGAGGAATTTATTGCTTGGTCATTAAAAGTAGAGGGCAAGGGATTTAAAAGGGAGGATGATGAATTTATTGCTCCGCATCGGGCAAGGAAGCACAAGCAAGCTCTTAATGAGCTGGCCTATCAATACCTTATCCATTTCATTTTTATGCAAAAAATATTTCTTCCCCTCAAATCCCTCTTTCTTCTCATCTACGCGAAAGGCTTTGGTGTGGGGGGGATCTTGCAATATTGCTAATGATAACTCATATATAAAGTATAGTCCCAATAAGATTTTCTCGCATGCGTATAGGCACATGGAGGAAATGATTAGGGAGTGTTCTCCCCTTCGCTAGTCGAAGGAATGAATGAAGGAGTGTTCTCCCCAATGTTCAAAGAAAGACCGAGATGCTTGGCTAGAGCAGTGCCCAGATTCCTAACTAACTAACTAACTTGAGAGACTATTGATAGCGGCTAAATTCATGGGATGTCATCCCCTTACGGAGTACATACTTGTCTAGATTTGTTCTTCTGGACCAAGCCTTAGTTTAATTGACCCTCTATTGGTCGCATGAGGGCGGGTACCACACTTGGCACTCCTATATCCTCTTCTCGAATGGTTGTGAGAATGCAGGTACAAATAAGGCAACTTTAACTACGGTATTATTAGAACTCTACTTGACTCTTGATTGCCTTTCTGTATTTCAATCTTGTGTTTCATGCCGCTTAAGTTGCAGCTATACCGACGATGAAAAGCTCCAACCATCATACAAAGACGCTTAGTCACCGCCCCATTCTCGAAAACTTTTGTTGGTTCATACCTAGATGCTAGAATAAGAGGAGGGGCTATAAACCCATCACAATTGTCAACAACAATTGATTCTCCATGGATTAAACGTCGTATGCGAGTGCCCAGGTAAACCCCAAACGCGATTCTCTTCCCCACTACTTAAAAGGCCTCTGCCCTTGTTTCTAATGGTGGTGATTGACATTGCCTTCAGCTACGTCTTCTGATTCCGTCGCCATGGGCGGTGCCTCTGTCACCGATGCTATCACTGGGTTATGGCACACATGATTATCTTTTGCATGAGATGTGATTCCGAATGGAGCTGGGTTGGCTGGAAAGATTATCAAGGTGTGAAGAGGTGAAGTAAAATAATGAATCATACTGATCTGCTCTCCCTCCGTCTCAAATAGATAATATTACTAAGGTCCCTGCTTGTCTCAATCCTTACGTCGGGAAGATATTATCTTACGCATAGTTCAGGTAAGTGATCGACACATAGCTCTTTGAGGGGAAGAAATATAGGGTCCCTGCCTGAGCAGAGTGTAGTTAGGCGTAACGTATTGAAAGCCAAGGTAAGACCTTTCTCGAACTCGAAAAGGCCGACCTCTCTTAATAGGAAATACTTCGTTATAGTAAAATATGTTCTTGAATGAATGACCATATATATTATGACCTTGTTCTTGTTCACAGGTGATTGGGCCATGCTACGAATACACACAACCATGTAGAGAGAAGAGAGAGTATGGAACAACTGTCAATAACGAAAAATATGAAGAACAGACAAAGGCGACAAACAAAGCAGTGTGCACTAGCGTGGTTTACGCTTGATCTGGCGATCCTGCGAATGAATCCCATAATAGAAGCCCAGGAACTTTGTGAGAATAGGTCCGAAGGAGGGGGCACTTACAACATTGCTAGTACCTTTCTTTATTATATACTTAACGTGCAACCGTGCTATCAATAACCACCCTTCTTTTCTAATGAGTACACTTAGTTACGGTACATGTGTACTTGGGCACTTTCAACATTGTTATTTACTTTACCCAACTTGCCTTTACTTAACTGGTTACTATTTTTTTCTTTACCAACCACTCTATGTCTCACCCTACTTACTAATCATGCCCCAACCTAGTGCTTCAGCCAAGAATGCTCAGTAGGTACGACTTGCACTAGTCTATGAACTCTTTACCTCATCCTCCCCTTTACTTAAGTGTTTCCCAACTACCTGCCCACCTTCAGACCTAGATATATGCCCTATACCACTTAGATTCATGAATCTTAGGAGGTACAAACATAGACCCCAGAGGGGAGGGGTGGCCTTGCTTTTCATGAATCCAACTAGTTCTTCCGCATCAATCCAACGGGTTTTTCATGAGGCTTTCACTTTTCTTTCCACTACCGCGCTGCTATGAAGGACACACATTGGACTTTCCAAGAATGCACGTTGGAACCAAGCTTCCAAGCCACTCGCTGAACTATGGCTAAATGGGAACTCTTCATACGGTTAAATACAGGCTACATGCCCTTGACCCATGATTCTTTCCTTATGTTCGATTGACCTCCATATTCCTATTATTTTATGGTGAAATGGGAGTTAACAAGGCCGATCCAGTGTCCGGCGAGGTCCTCTGGTGACCAAAGTCGTCCTTGTGTATCAATCATACCTGTTGGATTAGCTTATTCCATACCTTTTCTTTTTGCATGTTGCCCTCGCATTAGCCATCGTTTCATTGGCGCCTACATGCATATTTCTTGTTGCTGCTTGCTGGCTGTATGGCTGGATGGGAGGATGGATGGTGGTGGTAAATATTCATAATTTTTTATATAAATCGACTCTAAATCGAGGTAATACCAAAGGGGTTAGATTGGGTAATCTTTTCTTATAATTAAATAAAGGAACCCGCTTGGCGCAGTGCCATTTTCTACTATACTAAAACAAGTGCCATTGCATGGCGATGTCCCTACCAACAAGTTCTTTGCAGGTTGATTTGAACAAAACTACACTTCTATACATTTATGTCGCTTCGGAAACTGAAGAATGCTTGTAGATGTGGTAAAGAGTGAACAAACTATGGTTAATAAGCCTAACCCACCCTCTGGAATATGTGATCAATGTCCCACACATAATTAATAGATTAATTGATTGAAAGCAAATGGACTGAATCAAGTGAGAATGGACTAATTGAACTAGATGTTGAACCATCTCAATGATTTTCCCACCAAGCCCACCCACCTTAAGTTTACTAGGATACACACCTGTAGTTCTTTTTATTCCCTTCTTCTACCTTCTTGGAGTACTCTTTATACTCCACTTTTGTCTATCTTATTCCACTAAGTGAAATGAAATTATGATGAACTAAATTAAATAAGTCATCAATTGAGTATGTTCTCTCTGTTATATCTAGATAGTTACTTGTATATTGGATAAGAGGCATTATTGGTAAAGTCTTTCAATAAAGAAATAGACTTTGAATATGCATGCAACGTGAAGCTTCTACTCGACGACTTTCTTTTTGGAGATAAGAACCTCGCTTACCTTTACCAAGCAGAGACATTGAAAGACTTACCTAGCTAGTCAGAATATATGTAAATACTTTCCTGGGTCATTTCAGGTTCGACATTCGAAAATCAAAGAAAGACTTTTTTTTTTCAGGACCTTCTAACTAAGCATAACTCCAGCATTTTATAACCCTCTTTTAAATAATAGGTGAGGTAGACTAGTGACTGGAAACATTAAAATGTTTTTCATGGTGGATCTAACTCCCTATTCGGGGATGGAGGTAGGTAACAACATGCTAAGGGGGACTCCTTCTAAACATTGAAGAGCACTAATAAGGTAGAGTACTCTGAGGGAGTGTTGGTGTATGTCTCAACAACAAAAAAATAGCCATGCAATCCCTAGAGCCTACTCAATCGAAGTCGGGGTAGGTTCCTTCTATAACAAGGTGTCAATCTCGAAAAGACCATTATGTATCCTGAAAATTAATCTCTAGTTAGTTAAAGCAATCAACCTAAATTTTGTCATTAAGTTTATTGTTTGTAATGAAAATGCTTCTCTAAAACTACACAAAGTCATTTAAAAAAATAAAAATGTATAACTAATTTTTAACCACATGCAAACACTATTCAATACTTTCATTTTATTTATGTTCAAGAGTTTTTTTAATGAAAAAGTATTATGCCCAAAACTTTGAAAATATCACACTTGCCAACGCTTTATTTGTCACTTTAAAATTTTATATATAAAATCAATGTAAAATGGAAGATGTAATTTTCGAAACCATGTAAATGGAAGATGTAATTTTCGAAACCATTAATGTGTACATTGAATAATTTAATGTAAAGATTGTCACGGTAAAAAATATGCTACCCGATCCTCCTTCAGCTGATGCCCCCAGCGCTGCACCGTTCGACCCCTTTCAAGTTTAATTACCATTGGCTTCATTCCGAGGATTACCCTGACTTAGTCCACGGGGTCTGGAAGGACCAATGTTTCCTTGCCGAAGTCAACCCACAGCGGCGACTTGCCTGGAAGTTAAAGGTCCTTAAATCAAAAACAAAATCGTGGTATAAGGACCTATTAACAGCGGAAAAGGCCCGATTAACACAGCTGGAGTTGGAGATTACAAAGCTCATCTATTCTTCTACTACTTTCGCCTTGACAGTGGAGGAGGCAGCCTGCCTTAAATCTCTAGAATCAAATAGAGCCACCATCCTGCGTGAGGAGGAAAATGCTTGGAGATTGCGTAGTCGCGCTACCTGGCTAAAGAGCGGTGACTCAAATTCAAAGTTCTTTCACAAAGTGGCTAGTTATAACAGGTGTAAAAAGACCATTTGGTCTATAGATAGCAGCGGGGATGGGACCATTCGAGGGTAGGAAGCGATAAAGTCCGAGGCTGCTGCCCATTTTAAACAACAATACAAAGCCACCAACAACCAATTTCTCCTTGAAAAGGCCTCGACTGCTAGTCTTTTCCCACAAATCATCTCTACATAAGCTGTTACTGAGCTTTTTAAACCTGTTACTCTTTCAGAGCTCAAAGATATCCTGATCCATTTTAAAAAAGAAAGAAGTCCTGGGCCGGATGGCTGGACATCATAATTTTTCATTTTCTTTTTTGATCTTGTAGGCGTGGATCTACTCCAGATGGTGGAAGACTCTCGTATAAAAGGAAAGATTTCTGGAAGCCTAAATGCTACTTTTCTGGTCCTGATTCCGAAAGAAAAAAACTCGCTCTCCTTCAACGACTTCTGACCAATCTCCCTCTGTAATCTCGTCTATAAGCTAATCTCAAAAGTCATCTCCAACCAGATCAAGCCTTTCCTTGGAAGGAGTCTATCGGTGGAACAACTTGGATTCTTAAAGGGCAGAAGAATCCAGGATGCTATCGGAGCTACCCACGAGTGCATCCACAGTATCAAATAGAAAAATTTAAAAGCGTTGATCATGAAGCTTGATCTCAAAAGAGCCTTCGACAACATTGATTGGGAGTTTCTGAGGCTTGTGCTACATGCAGCTGGTTTTGGAGACAAGCTTACAAATTGGATCTTAGCTTGTGTCACAAGCACCAATTTCGCAGTTATAATCAATGGAGAGGCTACGAGTTTTTTTAATAGTGAGAGGGGCCTCCGTCAGGGATGCCCACTCTCCCCCTATCTCTTTATTTTGATCATGGAAGGCCTCAGCCTCCTTCTCACCAAAAGCTTCAATGAACACAAAATCTCCGGCATTAAAGTTTCAAAGTTCATTAAGATCGTCCACCTATGTTCGTCGACAATGTTCTTCTCATGACAAAAGTTGATCTAGCGGAATGGACAGTAATCCAGGAAGTGTTATTTTGTTTCTGCTCTGTCTCGGGACTTTCCATCAATCATTCTAAATCCACAGTCCACTTCTGGGGACTATCGGAGACTGAACTACATAGCTTCAAAGTTACCTTGCCATTCACTTTTATCGACCTAAGTGAAGGCTTCAGGTACCTTGGGTTCCAGCTCAAGCTGGGAGCCTCCACTCCAGTAGATTGGCAATGGCTTGTTAAACTTTTTGAAAGAAAAATTGGATTCTGGTGTAACAAATGGCTTTCACTTGGTGGACGACTAATCCTGGTTAAATCAGTGCTGGAAAACCTAGCGGTCTTCTGGATGGCTTTGGAGAGGATTCCAAAAAAGATCCTCCATACTCTTCGGAGACTCTCCTCTAACTTCCTATGGAATGACCATGGGAGTAAACACAGATTTCACCTCTGCAGTTGGGTGACCTTGACTAAACCTAAAAGGGTGGGAGGATGGGGTCTTAGAAACTTATCCACCTTTAACATTGCCCTCCTGGCTAGTTCTTTTTGGAGGGCTGTTAATCACGATTGCATTTGGCACCGGATCATAGTTGAAAAGTACCTGGGCTCCCTGAAACTTTGTGACTGGATTCGTAAGCCAACATTACAGCTAAAGAGGGCATCCACTTTCTGGAAGGGACTGGTCGCTTCCTCCCCTGTCATTCTTCACTGGCTTCGATGGAAGCCGGGCACTGGCACATAAATTAAATTAGGACGGGATCAGATAATAGGCCTGGAGGACGGCTCGCTTCTCCCTTCACCTTTGTGTACGAAGCTCGGCTCATTAAATTTATCAAACCTTGCACAGGTTAGAACTCCGACGGACACCCCCTCTTTGCCGGATAACCGGAAGGGGAGTAGCGAGTTGTCTCTCGATGGACGGTGGGCAATTGATTGGAACCGGTACACGTCTGCACTTAAAAGAGCTGGCATCTCCCTCACAGATGAACCAGACTCTCTTTTGTGGGCAGGAGGGGATGCTTCGGGCATCATATCTGTAAAGAATATCTACGATGCCCTCCAAAAACAGCAAAATCTCGGGTCCTATCTTTCTTGGTTTCTTCAGCTTTGGTATTGGAAAGTCCCCCTAAAATATAAAATGTTTGCTTGGCTTGCCGGCAAAGAAAAGATCTTAATGTGGGATTTGCTCCGTCGGAGAGGATGGGAGGGACCCGGAATCTGCCCTCTCTGTCGCCACGCGCCGGAAGACATACATCACCTATTGATCCACTGTGAGTTTTCGATGGAAGTTTGGCACAGACTGCTAACTCACTTTAATCTTCCATTTTCCTGGAACGGAGGCACAGTTTCTGAATGTTTCAATGTGTGGCACTTAAATTGCTCCTCACCGATTAGCTTGGCCGCACATGTCAGCTGGCAACTATGGATCAAAAGGAACTGTGCACTGTTTGATGACCGGTCTCCTTCCTTGCAAGCCGTAATTTACAGAGTCCTCGCCACATTCAACTGGCAGTCGCCTTCAATCAAACCATTCCTTTACAAAGATATCGACCTGAGCTTGCCTGAAGGGTACACCCTTGCATGCTTTGACGGAGCTGCCCAGTCAAATGGTCTTTGCTGCGGGGCAGGAAGATTTTTCAAAACTCACCCGTCGAGAATCACTAAATGGTTTCTCAACTGTGGCCCGGGATCAAATACCAAAGCGGAGCTCATGGGACTTTGGGCTTCCCTCTTGCTTGCTTCCTCTTGGTCCATCAATCATCTACTGGTCCACGGCGATTCGAGAGTCATCATCGATTGGATTACCCAAAAATCCAAGCTTCACTCAATCCAGATTGAGTGCTGGAAGCAAAAAACGCTGGATCTTTCCAAAAGTTTCACAAACATAAACTTCCAGCACTTCCCAAGATCTTATAATTGTGAAGCGGACGCTTTCTCAAAGAGAGCTTTAATCGAGGTGGTAGGAAAACTCACAATCTTCCATTGTGATAATGGGATCGAGAGTCCTACTTCATACCTTAGCATTTTCTGATCAATGATTGTTGTCCCTCTACTTCTGAAAGTCGACAGTCTATTCTATTGCCTCTTGCAAGCTTTGTTGGTGATCTTATCTCACAGTTCTCTCTATGTTTTCGAGGGTCGTGTTTAGGATGCTGGGCTGTTTTTTTTACTGTTCATTTGTATCGGTCGACTCACTGATTTGGTGCACCGACCACAGTCAAAATACACACTGCAGCTATCCTCTTGTAAATGATTTTATACCATATATAAAATCGAGAGAATTTTTTCATGGAAAAAAGTTGTGTGTAACAAAATTCAAGAGTTTTGATTTGTTTTGTTATATAATTTTGAAACCGTAGAGTTTTCATGGAAGACGATTTCATAGAAAGTTGTATTTTTATCATTTTTGTATTTTATGTTGGAGAATTTAACTTTGGTTATAATTTAATTCTTAATTTTGTTTTTAATTGTTATAATTTTTATTATACTTATTTGAAAGGAAATGATGTTTATATTTAACGGATATGATTATTTTAATTATATTGTAAAATGTGAGTTATTATTCCTGGGATATAAAGAAGGGAGAGAACCATACCTTAGGGTGATACTAAAATGGGCACATTCTAATCAAGTGGGTGCAACTGCACGGCTTAAGTAGGGAAACGATTGAGGCATGGGCATTTTATTAGGGAAACTATACACAAATAAAGATATAGATATACTTTTATAAGAATTGAAATTTATAATTGTAAGAGATTCATGTGCAAATATATGCATCATATAGAATAGCAATTGTTTATTTCCCTCCTTACTATGGGTTTCGATCTGCCTCGAATGCAGAAGACGTCTCAAAACATTGTTGTCATGATGACTGGTACTAGTTTGGGATAAAGGCTTCCCAGCCCAGAGTGGTCAAGATAAATTGGTAAATCAAAGAAAGTGGTATTCAAATTATAGTTGATCCAGGTGGATATTAGTGGCCACCCACCTATTCCAACTAGCTCCTCATGTACGTTTTTGTTCAACACGTCTTTCTGTACTGCTTTATAATTGTGAGTTCTACACTTCTAGGGCTGTCTAAAGCCTCACACATTCTCTAGGTGGATACGGGTGGCCTCTCGCCTAATCCAACTAGCTTATTTTGTATGTTTTCATGTCAGCACATCTTGTTGTACTTTCAAGGCTGTTTTGGGGCCCTAAACATTTTTTTTTGGCTCGCCACAGTCAGATTGTAGACAAAGTCTGAGTCTGACAACGGAATGTGTAGTTCTCTGAAAGACCTTTCCAACGAGCTATCATGCGCCTAAAACGGAGGTCGTATGCAAAAGTTATGACCCTAGAAAGTTGAGTACCAAATTACACCAACTTACCCATAGGGCCCACATGACTTTTGGCGTTTCACCTTCTAGGGTTAGGTTTTTTGATGTCTAGGGTTTTAGCATTCATGAGTAATATGAAAAGGGCCTATGGAACCTCATTGTAATTTTATGCTCAAACGGATGCGTGTAACAGTCACATCTCTTCTCAGAGATAGCTACCACCATTCGAGCAAGTTTCAATTCTGCAGTTTTACAGTTTCAGCCTATTTCTTTATTTAATAGAAGATATTGTTCATTGGATATTTGTGTTATTCTTGCTATCTCTGTGTTTATTGTATTTAGTCTGTTAATCAGTTTGTTTCGCTCCTAAATCTGGATCAGTGGTATCAGAGCGGTCTGCTCTTCATTTATTTTTCTTCGTGCATGTCCCCAACAAGGTCTGGGTACAAGAAGTTGGCACTCGAACCCATCGAACCATTACCAGATCGGTCGCATCAATCCCAACAACAACCCATGGGAGACGAAAAGAAAGATGATGGAGCAGGAGATCTTATTAAAATGTTGCTCGTGGAAGCCCTCACGCGTTAAAGGAACGAAATAATGGACAACTTCGCGCAGATCTTTCGACGACTGCCCACGAGAGAAGCATCTTCATCAAGCGGCCATGCAACCCCCTTCAAGGTACATGTAAATTTTGATATTCCATTATTTGAAGGACTGATAGATGGAAATGTTGTAGATAAATGGTTGAATCTGCTCGAAGGATATTTTTCGGTCCACAATTTTTCCGATAGGGAAAATATCACTTTTTCACTCCTCAAGGTCATTCCCCATGTGAAAGACTGGTGGGATACTTACTCTGAGCAAAGGGTCGTGGAGGTATCGACAATCTTTGTGGTGGCCCCTACATGGGATTCCTTTCGGGACGCCATTAAAGAACAATACTACCCTGTTGGAAGTTACGAGGACCAGTACACCAGATGGACCACCCTACATCAAGAAAGGGACCAGACAATACCAGACTTCACCGATATTTTCCATACCCTACGCACCAAATTGGGTATCAAAGATTCTGAGCGT
>JZKD02S1674540.1:186408-206089 GCA_000966675.3 Picea glauca | reverse complement strand
TGTTTGCCACATGTCTCTAAGGCATAGAATCCAATGCATGGAGTAGGATTTGACCTCCTAGAGATATTGTTGATGTAATTTTCTATTTAATGGGGGGAGGACTATTGTACTAGAGGGAAGACTTGTTTATTTCTTTAAAGTTAATGCATAAGTTTCCTCTTTCTAAAATTTGAGATTCATCATGATGTTTCTGTTCAGTAGGTGTTTCTTGTATATCATTTACATGATTATATTTTTCTGCTAGGATTGTCTGAGAGTAAGTGGTAGGAATTCATACATGTTTGATGCTCCTTTCACATTGATGATGTTTGTTATGTGTAAATGGTTACTTTTATAGAATTCATCTTCATTTGATGCTCTGTTTAGTAATTATTATTTGTGTCATTTCTTCTAAATATGCACTGGAGATTCATCCACTGATTGATGCCTGTAGTGTAGTGGGATTTCTTCTCCTTTCCATCTCTCATTTCATATCATTTATTTGCTGAGCATAACACCTATTTTGCCTCAAATCCGCAGGAAGAAACCAACCAGCTGTTGACTGTAAAAACATTGAAATTCAGGCCTTGACTCCATTGTCCAATGGTACCTTTTCCTTGTTTGTCCTACCAACCCTTTTAAAACAAAAACAAACCTGTCCTATTGCAAAATCTGACCTCTGTGCCTTTATTGATGAAACCCTTGAGTTATTACCAGTCATTAGACATCTGAGAGAGCCCTCTCTGGTTGTATAGGCCAGAATACAATCTAAAGTTGGTTGAAACAGTTACCTCTGGGTTTTCTTTGATACAACCCAAAGAAATTTCTGAGTGTTAACACTTTGGCACCGTTGTCGGGGAGCGAAAGTTGCATTTTTCCTAGGAGAAACGACAAAGATAAGATTTGACTTCTGTTGGTGAACATAGGTCAAACACAAGGTGGTTGTACCATTCACCTGGCGACTCCAATCAAGCTTCAAATGTGATTCAGAGACTCCACTGGAGGACAAGATCCATTGACAGAGGTATGAAAAGACATCATAGAAAAAACAAGTACCTAAAGTTGAGTTTTCTCCAAGAAATAATATTTTTTGTTATTAATTACCTTTTGTCCTTTCCTAAACATGCTAATTTTTTTTTCTTTATCTCCTATATTCAAATGATGATCATGAGAATCCTCCACTTGTATATCCTTTTCTTGAAGTTGTACATATATCCCCTCATTGTATCACTGATTTTGATCAAAATATTCCATCTGAGCCGTGTGATGACCATAGCCAAGTTGATGAGCCTCATGAAATCAAGGATGATATCTCACGTCATGTACTTGATCCAACACCGTCCAAGGTTCAAAAGAGATACAAACCTTTAAAATTACCTCACATCCTTCATAATTTTTTTCCAAAGAACTATAAGTACCTACCTGTGTTCAATGGAAAAAATGATACCCTCACAGCTGAGAAACATGTCCAGGATTTTGAGCATTTCATTTATATTTTTGTGGTTGAGCATGATGATATTTGTATGAAAACGTTTTATCAATCTTTGCGAGGAGATGTCAATGAGTGGTTTAGACACTTTCAACCCGAATCCATCAGTTCATGGGAAGAATTGAAGGATGCTTTTCTGAAATTATGGGGTGAGAGGAAATCATGGAATCAATATATTTATGAGTTTCATGCCATGGAAATACATAAGGATGAAACTATCTCCATGTTTAATAGAATATTTTCCATCTTGTATTACAGGATGCCTAAAGAAGTCCAACCTCCTGAAGTTGCTGCAATGCTCCATTATGTAACAACCTTTCAATCAGATTTAACTTTTCTTCTGATGGAGAGGAAGTCTACGTCTTTGCAGTAGATACTCAATAATGCTCAGGAAGTTGCAGACAATATTCAAGCATGTAAGAAGCTGCAAAATCAGTTTTTGGATGAGGAGTTGAAAGCTGAGGAACTAGAGACCGTGCATAATATGCAAGAGGCTGATCATGTCATAAGTTTTCTTGAAGGATGTCATGAGGATGTGTTCACAAAGAATGATGAGTAGCTTGAAGAGCAAGCTATTGTCCTGAATTGTTTTGATACTAATTTGAATTTGGATCCATGTTATCATGAGAAAGACACCGATTGTTTTATGTATGCATTTGAAGACAACCATGAATGTGAATTTGTAGATCAACCTGTAGAAGAACAAGCCGTTTCCTCAATTTTCCTGTTTGATGACATTACAAAGATTTTTGGCGAATCCAGGTATGATGAGTACAATGATGACTATGAGGTTGGATTTTCAGAACAAGAAGTTGCACTTTCCAAATCTAAAAACGATTGTTTTCAACAATTCAAAGAAATCGACAAATGTGCATATGACAACAGTGAATAAAATGAAGAAAGTTTTGAATCAGGTGAAAAAACTTTGCCATTGTGTTTTGCTTCTTTGAAATTGTTGAAGCAAAATTTTTATAATGTTTCAAATAAGAAATCCTCCATGCATGATGTTGAATATGGAGAAAGCAGTGGACTTGCCAATGAAAATTATCTTCCATTATGTTTTTCTTCCTTTGAATTGCTGAAAGTAAATCATGATATAACAGAGGAAGCAGGGAAGTCTAACTGCATTCACAATGACATGACTGTTCTACATGAGCAAATTGTTATTAGTGAAGAGGACCAACAACCTTGTCATACATTTAATGACCTTGTTGCAGATTATATGGAAGGTTATTTCAGTTACGATTTGCAACCTGTGATCAACTACCATCTTGGAAATAAAGATGATGGTCCATCAACATCAGTGTTAGATATGGATTGCTTGCCACTAGGGGTTTCATTTCAGCCAACACTGTTTTCTGATTCAAAAGTTTGTTATTTCTAACAGTCTCAAAAGATTTTTCAGCCTCTTTGTGGCAATCAACAGGTTGAGTTATGTGAAAACAAGGATGCCGTGGAAGGGGTGAAACATGATTGTCGTTTTATGCATGTTTTTGAGGATCCATTTGCAGTTTTGTTGGAGGCTGTAAACAATCCCAATGTTTGTAATTTTTTGAGATTTGAATTTGTAGATAATTTTTTGAATGAATTATCAATAAACTGGCTTTGGAGAAATCATGTGCAAAGAAAGCAAGCAATGGATAAAGTGATTGCATGGTTGCATTGGCATTTTGATTTCACTTGATTGACAATTTTTTCAGTAGTTAGGGTAGGTAGGTGTCAATAAGCTCAGCATGGCAAACATTTCTTTCATCATTTTCGAGTTTGTATTTTTAGTTTGAGTTTAGTTCAGTTGCAAAATAAGTTGGTGGTGAAATAGATTACAGGTTGCAGATAACAACATATGTCTTGGGAACAATCTAATGGATAAGGCACCTGGTCTACTATTCTTTTCTACCGCACATGGAGGATAACATCCCCATTGGAGCCAACTGTTATCACCATGATTTTCATAGCTAAGGTTAGAGGTTTGTCATTAGTTTCAAAAATCATGCCTGTTAGCACCAATATTGTTTTTGGTGCCTGACATCATCCAACATATTCAAGGGTTGGTTTCAAAAAGAAGATTTATCATTTATTATTTCCATTTCGATTTGCAAGTGCACGCTGCAAAATCACCTGGTACATAGAAAAATCATATTTTCATCATAACTTTTAATTTCCGATCTGGGTTGTTTTGAATTTTTTTGTGGAGATGAATCATAATATCATTGACTTGCTAGACAAAAATCAGCCTAAATTAGTTTTTCGTTTTGGAGAAAATTTGAAATCATCACCTACATGAAAGTTTGCAGCGAATCCTGAAATTGCGTTGCAAACTCTAACAGTCTGATAAATCTGAGCTGTAGGAGGGCTACCACCTGTCTGAGGAGGTTTGAATGGGTTCTTAGAGAGTATTTAGATACCAAGGGACACTTTTACCTAAGATTCAACTCCACTAAATCTCCATGCAATGAGATGGTTGTAGTTTCATTTTTTCTGAAAGACAATTTCCAGGAATCAAGGAACTAGTTGGATTTTTTGTTTGCCACATGTCTCTAAGGGATAGAATCCAATGCATGGAGTAGGATTTGACATCCTAGAGATATTATTGATGTAATTTTCTATTTAATGGGGGGAGGACTATTGTACTAGAGGTAAGACTTGTTTATTTCTTTGAAGTTAATGCAAAAGTTTCCTCTTTCTAAAATTTGAGATTCATCACGGTGTTTATGTTCAATATGTGTTTCTTGTATATCATTTACATGATTATGTTTTTCTACTAGCATTGTCTGAGATTAAGTGGTAGGAATTCATCTATGTTTGATGCTCCCTTCACATTGATGATGCTTGTTATGTGTAAATGGTTACTTTTACATAATTCATCTTCATCTGATGCTCTATAAATGTAATTAATCTTTGTGTCCTTTCTTTTAAAGATGCACTAGAGATTCATCCACTGATTGATGCCTGTAGTGCAATGGGATTTATTCTCCTTTCCATCTCTCATTTCATATAATTTATTTGCTAAGCATAACACCTATTTTTCCTCAATTCTGCAGGAAGAAACCAACCAGCTATTGATTGTAAAAACATTGAAATTCAGGCCTTGACTCCATTTCCCAATGGTACATTTTCCTTGTTTGTCGTACCAACCCTTTTAAAACAAAAACAAACCTGTCCTATTGTAGAATCTGACCTTCATGCCTTTATTGATGAAACCTTTGAGTTATTACCAGTCATTAGACATCTGAGAGAGCCCTCTTTGGTTGTATAGGTCAGAATACAATCTAAAGTTGGTTGAAATAGTTACCTCAGGGTTTTCTTTGATACAACCTAAATA
Source organism: Picea glauca (assembly GCA_000966675.3). NCBI lineage: Eukaryota > Viridiplantae > Streptophyta > Pinopsida > Pinales > Pinaceae > Picea > Picea glauca. Next base: position 201,299 of record JZKD02S1674540.1, on the reverse strand, counting down.
AATTTCTGAGTGTTAACAATGCCAATAGATTTCAATCATCCTTAAGTATTGAGAAACTCGAGACCTGGTGTTTCCCGTATCTGGAATCCAAGAAATGATCGAATCTAAGACCTCATCATCAGAGACAAAGTGTTGTAAGATTCAAACATCATCTTTTGCAAGCAATATTTCCTCTTGAGTGTGTGGAGGAGTATGGGCTATGTAAGAGTCAAAGGATTCTTCTATCGTTGCTGCAAGGCAAGAACTAGAGTGTCGAGGAAGGTTTCGAGAGGAGTTTCCATGACCACGATGAGAGCCTCGATTGTGAGCCATTAGAGAAATGATAGATAGGTCGAGGGATAGAGAGAACGATGGAGAGTGGGAGAATGATGAGTTGAAGTAGCAGAGGCAATAGGTGAGCAGAAGGGAATTGGGGTGACAAATCCAAATGAGGCTGGGAGAGGGGATAGAGGACATGCGCCCAACCAAAGAAGGTGGTGGTGTCATCACCATTATGATTGCAGAGGGGACGAGTAGTTAGAATTAAAGAAGGAGTAACTTCCATTAAGAGGAGTCAAACGGGAGGGACGCACTAGGTGTAGATGAAGTACCAGAGGTTAATCAAATTCTGTGTGTGAGCTTGACAACCACAGGGTGCGGTAAGCCAAGTTGTGTGTTAGCACCACGATTTTCATAACTAAGGTTAGAGGTTTGTCAGTAGTTTTCAAAGTCATGCCTATTAGCACCAATATTGTTTTTAGTGCCCGACATCATCCAACATCTCCAAGGGTTGGTTTCAAAAGGAAGATTTCTCATTTATTATTTCCATTTCCTTTTGCAACTATGCACTGCAAAATTCACTGCGCGCTACAAAATTCACCGCGCGCTGCAAAATTCACCGCGTGCTGCAAAATTCACCGTGCGCTGCAAAATTCACTGAGCGCTGCAAAATCACCTGGTACACAGAAAAATCGTATTTTCATCATAAATTTTAACTGCTGATATGGGTTGTTCATTATTTTTTTTTGGAGATGAATCATAATATCATTGACTTGCTGACCAAAAATCATCTTGACCAAGTTTGTTGTTTTGGAGAAAATTTGAAATCATCACCTACATGAAAGTTTACAACGAATCCTGAAATTGCACTGCAAACTCTAACGGTCTGATAAATCCGAGTTGTAGGAGGGCTGCCGCTTGTCTGAGGAGGTTCGAATGGGTTCTCAGAGACTAGTTAGATACCAAGGGATACTTGTACCTAAGATTCAACTCCCCTAAATCTCCATGCAATGAGATGGTTGCAGTTGCATTTTTTTCTGAAAGATAGTTTCCAGGAATCAAGGAACTAGTTGGATTTTATGTTTGCCACATGTCTCTATGGAATAGGATCCAATGCATGGAGTAGGATTTGACCTCCTAGGGATATTATTGATGTAATTTTCTATTTAACAGGGGGAGGACTATTGTACTGGGGGGACTTGTTTATTTCTTTGAAAGTAATGCAGAAGTTTCCTCTTTCTGAAATTTGAGATTCATCACAGTGTTTATGTTCAATATGTGTTTCTTGTATATCATTTCCATGATTATGTTTTTATACTAGCATTTTTTGAGAGTAAGTGGTAGGAATTCATCCATGTTTGATGCTCCTTTCACATTGATGATTCTTATTATGTGTAAATGGTTACTTTTACATAATTCATCTTCATTTGATGCTCTGTTTAGTAATTAATCTTTGTGTCATTTTTTCTAAAGATGCACAGGATATTCATCCACTGATTGATCCCTGTAGTGTAGTGGAATTTCTTCTCCTTTCCATCTCTCATTTCATATCATTTATTTACTGAGCATATCACCTATTTTGCCTCAAATCTGCAGGAAGAAACCAACCAGCTGTTGACTGTAAAAACATTGAACTTTAGGCCTTGAATCCATTGCCGCATGGTACCTTTTCCTCATTTGACCTACCAACCCTTTAAAAAAAAAAAAAAAAAACGTCCTATTGTAGAATCTGACCGATGTTCCTTTATTGATGAAACCCTTGAGTTATTACCAGTCATTAGACATCTGAGAGAGCCCTCCATGGTTGTATAGGTCAGAATACAATCTAAAGTTGGTTGAAAATGTTACCTCGGGATTTTCTTTGATACAACCCAAAGAAATTTTTGACTGTTAAAATTTTGGCACCGTTGTCGGGTAGCGAAAGTTGCATTTTTCCTAGGAGAAACGACAAAGATCAGATTTGACTTCTGATGGTGAACAGAGGTCAAACACAAGGTGCTTGTACCATTCACTCGACGACTCCAATCAAGATTCAAATGCGATTCAGAGACTCAACTGGAGGATGAGATCCATTGACAGAGGTATGAAAGGACATCATGGGAAAAGACAAGTACCTAAAGTTGAGTTTTCTCCAAGAAATAATATTTTTTTGTTATTAATTACCTTTTGTCCTTTCCCGAACATGCTAAGCAAATTTTTCTTTATCTGCTGCATTCAAATGATGATCATGAGAATCCTCCACTTGTATATCCATTTCTTGAAGTTGTACATATATCCCCTCATTGTATCACTGATTTTGATCAAAATATTCCATCTGAGCCATGTGATGACCATATCCAAGTTGATGAGCCTCATTAAATCAAGGCTGATATCTCACCTCCTGTACTTGATCTAACACCCTCCAAGATTTAGTAGAGATACATACCTTTAAAATTACTTCACATCCTTCATAATTTTTATCCAAAGCACTATAAGTACCTACCGTTGTTCGATGGAAAAACTGATACCCTCACAACTGAGAAACATGTCTAGGATTTTGAGCATTTCATTGATATTTTTGAGGTTGAGCATGATGATGTGTGTATGAAAACATTTTATCAATCTTTGTGAGTAGATGCCAAGGAGTGGTTTAGACACTTTTAGCCTGAATCCATCAGTTCATGGGAAGAATTGAAGGATGTTTTTTTGAAATTCTGGGGTGCGAGGAAATCATGAAATCAGTATATTTCTCAGTTTAATGCCATGGAAACACATAAGGATGAAACCATCTCCATGTTTAATAGAATATTTTCTAGCTTGTATTACATGATGCCTAAAGAAGTCCAACCTCTTGAAGTTGCTGCCATGCTCCATTATGTAACAACCTTTCAAACATATTTAGCTTTTCTTTTGATGGAGAGAAAGTCTACGTCTTTGCAACAGATGTTCATTAATGCTTAGGAAGATGTAGACAATATTAAAGAATGTAAGAAGCTGCTAAATCAATTTTTGGATGAGGAGTTGAAAGATGAGGAACCAGAGACTATGCATAATATGCAGGAGGTTGATCATGTCATAAGTTTTCTTGAAGGATGTCATGAGGATGTGTTTGCAAAGAATGATGAGCAACTTGAAGAGCAAGACGTTGTCCTTAATGTTTTTGATACTGATTTGAATTTGGATCCATGTTATCATGAGAAAGAGACTGATTGTTTTATGTATGCATTTGAAGACAACCATGAATGTGAATTTGTAGATAATCCTACAAAAGAACAAGCCGTTGCCTTAATTTTCCTATTTGATGATATTATAGAGATTTTTTGTGAACCCAGGTATGATGAGTACAATGATAACTATGAGGTTGGCATTTCATAACAAGAATTTTCACTTTTCAAATCCGAAAATGATTGTTTTCAACAATCCAAAGAAATCGACAAATGTGCATTTGACAACAATGAAGAAAATGAAGAAAGTTTTGAATCAGGTGAAAGAAATTTGCCGTTGTGTTTTGCTTCTTTCAAATTGCTGAAGATTTTTTTTTATAATGTTTCAAATAAGAAATCCTCGAGGCATGATGTTGAATATGAAGAAAGGAGTGGACTTGCCAATGAAAGTTATCTTCCATTATGTTTTTCTTCCTTTGAATTGTTGAAAGTAAATCATACGATAACAAAGGAAGCAGGGAAGTTTGACTGCATTCACAACGACACTGTTCTACATGAGTAAATTGTTATCAATGAAGAGGAACAACAACCTTGTCATACATTTAATGACCCTGTTGCTGATTACATGGAAGGTTATTTCAGTTCCGATTTGTAGCCTGTGATCAACTACCAGCTTGGAAAGAAAGATGATGGTCAATCAACATGAATGTTAGATATGAATTGCTTTCCACCAGGGGTTTCATTTTAGCCATCACTGTCTTCTGATTCATAAGTTTGTTATTTCCAACAGTATCGACATATTTTTCAGCCTCTTTGTGGCAACCAACAAGTTGAATTACATGAAAACAAGGATGCAGTGGAAGGGATGAAACATGATTGTTGTTTTATGCATGTTTTTGAGGATCCATTTGCAGTTTTGTTGGATGCTATAAACAGTCCCAATGTTTGTAATTTTTTGAGATTTGAATTTGTAGATAAATTTTTGAATGAATTATCAGTAAATAGGCTTTGGAGCAACCATGTGCAAAGAAAGAAAGCGGTGGATAAAGTGATTGCATGGTTGCATAGGCATTTTGATTTCACTTGATTGGCAGTTTTTTCAGTAGTTAGGGTAGGTAGGTGTGAATAAGCTCAACATGGAAAGCATTTCTTTCATCATTTTTCAGTTTGTATTTTTAGTTTGGGGTTAGTTCAGTTGCAAAATAAGTTGGTGGTGAAACAAATTACAAGTTGTAGATCACAGTATATGGCTTGGGAACAACCTAATGGATAAGGCACATGGTCTACTGTTCTTTGCTACCTCACATGGAGGATAGCATCCCCATTGAAGCCAACTGTTAACACCATGATTTTCAGAGCTAAGGTTAGAGGTTTGTCAATAGTTTGCAAAGTCATTCCTTTCAGCACCAATATTTGTTTTAGTGCCTGACATCATCCAACATCTCCAAGGGTCGGTTTCAAAAGGAAGCTTTATCATTTATTATTTCCATTTCCATTTGCAACTGTGCGTTGCAAAAATCACTGCGCACTGCAAAATTCACCGCGTGATGCAAAACTCACTGCGCATTGCAAAACTCACTGCACTCTGCAAAACTCACTGCGTGTTGCAAAACTCACTGCACGCTGGAAAATTTACTGCGCGCTGCAAAATCACCTGGTACACAGAAAAATCATATTTTCATCATAAATTTTAATTGCCGACCTGGGTTCTTCAGAAATTTTTTGTGGAGATGAATCATAATATCATTGAATTGCTGACCAAAACCAGCCCAACCTAGTTTGACATTTTGGAGAAAAGTTGAAATCATCACCTACAGGAAATTTTGCAGTGAATCCTGAAATTGCGCTGCAAACTCTAACAGTTCGATAAATCCGAGTTGTAGGAGGGCTACCACCTGTCTGAGGAGGTTCGAATGGGTTCTCAGAGAGTATTTATATACCAAGGGAAACTTGTACCTAAGATTTAGCTCCACTAAATATCCATGCAATGAGATGGCTGCAGTTGCATTTTTTCTGAAAGACAGTTTCTAGGAATCAAGGAACTAGTTGGATTTTCTGTTTGCCACGTCTCTAAGGCATAGAATCCAATTTATGGAGTAGGATTCGACCTCCTAGAGATATTATTGATGTAATTTTATATTTAATGGTGGGAGGACTATTTTACTAGGGAGACTTGTTTATTTCTTTGAAGTTAATGCAAAAGTTTCCTCTTTGTGAAATTTGAGATTCATCATGGTGTTTATGTTCAGTATGTGTTTCTTGTATATCATTTCCATGATTATGTTTTTTCTGCTAGCATTGTATGAGAGTAAGTGGTAGGAATTGATCCATTTTTGATGCTCCTTTCACATTGATGATTCTTGTTATGTGTAAATGGTTACTTTTACAGAATTCATCTTCATTTGATGCTCTGTTAGTAATATATCTTTGTGTCCTTTCTTATAAAGATGCACTAGAGATTCATCCACTGATTTATGCATGTAGTGTAGTGGGATTTGTTCTCCTTTCCATATTTCATTTCATATCATTTATTTGCTGAGCATAACACCTATTTTTCCTCAAATATGCAGGAAGAAACCAACCAGTTGTTGACTATAAAAGCATTGAAATTAAGGCCTTGACTCCATTGCCCAATGGTACCTTTTCCTTGTTTGTCCTACCAACCCATTTAAAACAAAAACAAACCTGTCCTATTGCAGAATATGACCTCTGTTCCTTTATTGATGAAAACCTTCAGTTATTACCAATCATTAGACATCTGAGAGAGCCCCCTTTGGTTGTATAGCTCAGAATACAATCTAAATTTGGTTGAAACAACTACCTTAGGGTTTTCTTTGATACAAACCAAAGAAATTTCCGAGTGTTAAAATGGTGGCATCACCATTATGATTGCAGAGGGAAAAAGTAGTTAGAATGAACTAGGTGCAGATGAAGTACTAGAGGTTATTCAAATTCCGGGTGTGAGGTTGACAACCACAGGGAGCGGTAAGACAAGTGGTGCATGGAACCTCACTAAGATCACTCTTCATTATATGAGGTGACATGGGTAAAAATGGGGTGGCAGGAATTGAAAGGTGGAGTGGCTGTGTTGCTATTTTCCTCGGTTGGCGCCCCCCCTAATGATCTCTTCCTAGTCACCCGATATGGGGGAAATCTTTCTCTCTTAACCTGCTAATGTCTCTCATTTTCTTACTATTTAGTGTTGAAGCGCTCTAACCTATAGCCAATTCTTGTATATGTCCTGCTTTTTCATTGGTTCATTATAAGAATCAACGAAGAATGGTAAGTGTATCATAATCACATGATGTAATTTCCTTTGCCCTTTTAGTTGCATGGGTTTAAGAAGCAATTTTTGCTTTTAGTAAGATGAAAAGGGCTAGAGAGTAAATGGTAAAATTGTCCATAATTTTCTGCCTATGGATGTAGAGCACCTACCTTAGTGAGATATATTGTTCCATAAAATGACAAGGGAGATGTCAAGGAGCTATAATTTTCTTCTAGTCAAATATTTCTGGAAATCTTTAATTCTCACATTATTTATATATGTTTGAGAAGTTTTTTTTTGAATTTAAAAATATTTTATAATTTGAATCAAATTTGATAATTAATTTATAAAAAATAATTTGATTCTATAATAATTTGGGCAGATATTTATTTGAATTTTAAATAACCTTCGGGAAAAAATTAAAAAATTAACAAACAAATGTTGGCCTTGGAGATTTTCTTTGGACGACTTGGAAAAGACAATAGAACATGTGATGCCCTATATAAAAGAGGATTGAATATTAAATGTTATTAATGGATTTCATAAATTATGTCCTCTTATCATTTTGTTCAACACAACCATTAGAGCCTCCTCCCAATCTAGCATTAACATTGATATGGCGATAATCACTCTTTCGAGGGGTAGATTTTGGAACAAATATGTAGTTAGAAAAGAGAGACCTATCTTGTAAGGTACATTAGAAAGGATGTATGACTTTTTCTTCAAAGATTTCCGCGTTCCTTGCCAACCATATACCCTAGGAAATCATCATAGGAAGTGTTTTGAATTCCCTTAAGGTAGGGTTCAACTGCCACTGACTCTCCCTACCACTCATCCCTAACTGCAATGAAAATATACATGTCTTCTCAAACCTATGTAGCATACAAACTATATATGTGAAAATGACTTATGGTCTCTATCTTCATCTTGCATAATGTACATCTTCATGGCCCATATCTATTCGTTTTCTATAATATTTTCCAACTAAGGGCCTTATACTTAATAGCTAACCATATAAAAATTGAGACTTTAATGGAGCTTTTATTTTCCATTGTGGCTTCCATGACCATTCCAAATCCTCAGTCTCTCTAGGGAAAACATGGCTTTGTACCCAAGCCTTGGCCCTATAAACCCCCAAGGCAGGATTCTTTAACCACACAAGCTCATCCTTTCAATATTTAATGTGAACATGACTCACCTTTAACCTGGAAATATAATCCTATCATTGCTTCTAAACCAAGTTGATCTAGGCTCATTCACTCTTATTTCCATATAGAAGTGAGATCTGGATATGCAGCTTGGGCCAAATTTAACTTGCCTATCCCATGAAGAGACAAAATCATATTTTCAAATGACTTGAATCCATCACCAAAACTACCCATATATCAATGCCAACTCTAACCTTTTCCCCATTACCAATCCTCCAGACTAACCAAAGGGAAAATAAACACATTATGTACACTTTTTGCAAGTTTTCTAATACCTTCTTACATAGAGAAGGGGTGAATATGTTTTTTAAATGGATTTTGATTCCATAGCCCATTATTGGATATAAATATCCATAAACTCTTGGGTGCAAAAGCCTTCCCAAAATGATGAATATTTTTTTTCCCTCCAATTCTCTTGATCCTTGGATTTGGAAATTACTTACCATTTGACCAAAGGGGATGCCTTCTTTCTTACTATTCCTAGACCATAAATATTTGAAGCTTGCCTTCTTGATATTTTCTAGGACCCCTTTTGGAATATACACCAATGAGTAATAATACATGGAATGACTTCCAATATTGATTTTGCTGGTATTAACCTTCCACCCCTAGAAAGCCATAAATTACACCAAATATTTATTCTCTTTTCCACTTTTGCAATAATCCATTTCCAATATTGTATTCCATGACCATTGGGTTTTATATAAAACCCTAGATACTTTATCCCACCCTAGAGTTAAGTGAGTCGAAACAGAAAACATTAGAGAATCAACCAATTTTGTTACTCTCTCCTATTATAAAATATGTTATTCCTAATTCCTTTACCAAGTGGAGTCCCTTACTCAAAACCATCAGCTCTGCAAAATTATTGGTATTCATCCCTATGTTCTTGGAATAGACTATGATAGGATACCCTATTGAGCTACGGATGATCCCTCCCATGCTAGCTCTACCTGGATTCCCTCTTGATGCTCCATCAAAGTTCAATTTTAAAAAAAAGTGAGTTTGGTGCTTTCCATTCAGGAATGTAGGTACCATTTTGGTAAATCTTTAGGGTAGGATGAGGTATATTGGCCCTCTATATTCCCATGTATGTCAACTTTTATTGGTCTTCTACATACATTAGATCTTATTCCTTCTACTTTTTCTCTAATTCAAAGTCTCGGTGCTTCGCTCCTTGCTCTACTTTTCTTGAGAAAACGCTTCATTCCTTGCTCTCCTTTTCTCGAGCAAGCGATTCACTCCAAAAACTAAGTTACTTATAAGAAAGAGATTTTGATTGGACCCCTTCCAAGCTGCCACTTTATTGAAATAAATATAAGATTTTGCAAATTTGCGTTCATCACTATAACTATGCAATATAATTTGAAGATTTCTTTTAACTTTGATGCATTATTCCATGAACCATCACAACATAAATCAACTATGAAAAACAAATGTATAAATATATTTATACTTCTTAGGGTTCTATATTTTCTATCCTCCAATAGCATCCTACTGATCCCTTTAACAATAATATGATACAATAGAGGTGTCATGGGGCACCCCTGCCTAATCCCTTTGGAAGGTTTGAAAAACCTAGAGGCATAACCATTGATCAAAATTGCGAAGGAAATAAAGGATAAGAAACCCATAATGCAATTTAAAAACTAAATACAAAATCCAATATGAATCAACATAGTCCTCAAATAAAGCCAATGTGCCCTATCATAGGCCTCAGAGACATCCAGCTTCACCACCGTAGCCGATAATTTCTTAGTCTTGATATAATGTAACCAATAACATCATGGATTTTCCTTCCATAAAGGAAGCCACATTGTTCTTGAGATATGGCCAAATTGTTCTTGAAACCAATTTTCTACACATCACTTTCTGCAACTTTAATTTGATGGTAACCACTTCTCAAATATAACTAAGTGAAAAAACAACATTTCTCAACTGATCCAATAAATAATCAATTCTAGGAAGATGACATCAGTTCTTTACCATGATCTTGTTCTGTGCCCGAAATTCAATACACATCCTCCATGTACCGTCTTTCTTTGGAACCAATACAATAGGAGATCCAAATGGAAAGGAACTTGGCCTTATGATTCCATTATCGAGCAACTCTTGAACTTGTTTTTTTTATATCTGCACTCTCTATCACTGATGACCTGTACATACCAATATTAGGAAGACGAGCATCCTGCTGCAAATAAATTTCATGTTCAACTCCCCTCTTGGGAGGTAACCTTGTAGGTTCTTGAAATAGCTCATCATAGCTAGAAATAATCTTTACCAATTCCTTCTTATGACCTGGATCACAACTTGAAAAAACAACTGAACATATTTTTCTTTTTTCTTCACCATTACGAGAAGAAAAAAATTACCATCATTTACAAGTCTCTTTGTTTGTCCTGTTCTCACTAAAGAAAATTTGGTTTTAATATGGTGAGCTCTAACAACATATTCAATCCCATCTTTGAAAATGTGATACTTGTTCTCTTCACGATAAAATATGGCTTTCCTGTCATATAATTATGGACTACCAAAGACAATACCACAAATGTCAAGTGGCACTACATCCAACTCAACCTTATCAATAAACTTGAAAGTAATTGCAAATTTTATTTTATATTGTTTAGTTACTTGCAACTTAGCATCCTCACGCACCCAACCCAATGGGTATGGTTTCACACGAGGTGTGGTATTTAAACCCAACTTCTTAACAATTGCTTTAGAAATTAAATTAACTTGAGATCCACTGTCAAATAAAGTATCTATCTTTGTATGCTTTGCTATGACCCTTATATGAAAAAGCTCACTTCATTTTTTTTGATTAAGAACACTTTCCAATTTAGAATATTGAATTCAAGAAATAGAACTAGTAGTAGATATACTTTTACTTCCCATTGCTGTGATTTTAGTTTCATCTCCTGAATTTGATCCCAGATCTTGTTGAGCTGTCACAACAATCTTTTGTTTCCCCTTGTCCTGGAACTTCTTTGGTAGAAACTCTGGATGCAACTTCCAACTCTTTGCTTCCTCATGTCCTTTCTTCTTGCAGTAAGAACATGTAGGCTTCTCCTCAACTTTATTCACTGTAGCTGGATTCTTACTCTTCCCTTTTCCCTTTGACTGCTTCTCAAATTTATGTGGCTTCTTATCCTCAAACACATGCTTTCCCTTGCTAGCTTTAAGATGAGTAGCTTGTACTGACACTTTGTCAATATTGGCAGGACTAAACATTAATATAGTATGTTGAAGATATGAACGCATACCACCAATATATTTTAGAATAGTTTCACAAGTATATAATATAATTCCTAAAGACAATGCTTTCTTTTTAAATTCCTGTGTATATACTTGAAAAACTCTTCTAAAAGATATTGGTTGTATGTATTCATATCTTCGAAATACTATATTAATTTTTAATCCTACTAATATTGACGAAGTGTTAGTACAAGATACTCATCTTGAAGCTAGCAAGGGAAGGATTACTCATTTTTCCCTTTTCATTGTCCTAGATGTTGCCAATCAATTACTGTTGTTTGTTCGACAACACAGGTATTCCAACAGAGGATGAACACCTTCAATAACCACTCACACAACCAGATCAAAGATCAACACACCAATTTTTTGACGTGGTAAAACCCCTAAGGGGAAACATCCATGGCCCCAGCCAACACGACCACTTGCAACAGTTTATTAATGCAAAATAAGAAGATTACAGAGATATTTTACAAGAGATTTTCTCACAATCGTTCATTGACAAATGACCCTCCATTCTCTTTAAATAGAGATCATGGACCAATCGGGTGTTAAGTCACATATCAATGGCCGTTAAGATCGAGGAGAAGATGAATCATTGGATCACTTTATGTAGGGAACATATTGTGACCGTCACATTTCCTAACTACAAATGCATACTAAAAAAAACACACTTTTACCTAACGACACATTAGACCAAGTAGATATTAACTAAATTAAAGTGTCTAAATATCCTAACATCCCCCTTTAAGAACAACTTGGGATAGGATTGAAGTATTTACAATATTGCCACAGTAGGAGAAGGAAGGAGGCATTAAAGCCTATCCCCCCTTCATGACAACTTTCTGAACTCCTAACATAGATCAAAGTTTGGAAAACTTTTCTTCTATAACACACTTTTTGAAAATGTCTGCAACTTGATCTTCTGTAGGGAAAACAATCACTTCAATAACTTGATCATGAATGAGCCTTCTGATGAAGTGCACATGTAGCTCGATGTGTTTTCTGCGTTGATGTTGAACTGTGTATTTGGCGAGCTTGATGACACTCTGATTGTCACACCAAAGGCTGGTTCAGTGCTACTGCTGGAATCCAAACTTTGAAAGGATCTGTCTAAGCCACAAGGCTTCTTGACTTCCATTTACTGCTGCTCAGTACTTTGCTTCTGCTTAAGAAGTGCAATAGCCTATTGTTTCTTACATTCCCAAGTGACAGGTCCTGAACCAAGGTTGAAAACATAACCTGCAGTAGAATTCTGATCATCAGGGTCGCCGACCCAATATGAATTAGTGAAACCAACCAATAGAGGAGTCCCCCCTGAACTGTAATGTATCCCGAACTAAACTATACCATAGACATAGCGAAGTATCCTTTTAGCTACTTTCCAATGGATTTCATGGTGTGTTTGCATATACGAGGCAACAAGACCAACAATAAAGGAAAGATCATGATGGGTAGGATTCAAGTATAAGAGGCTACCAACTAATTGACGATATAGGGTGGCATCAACTTCGGGAGAATTACAAGTAGCATTAAGCTTGAATCCAGATTGGAAGGGAGAAGGGGTTGGTTTACAATCGTTCACGTGAAAGCGTCGAAGAAGGTCACAAGCATACTTAGACTGGAAAATAAAAATTCCTTCATTGGTTTGCAAAACTTGGAGGCCAAGTAAATAGTGCAAAAATTCTAAGTTTGTCATTTCAAATTTCTTCTTAAAGATGGTTTTCACATGGTTTAAAATTTTTGATTCACTACCAGTAAGGATAAGGTCATCAACCTAAAAGATAAGGATGATGAGATGGGTTACTACTTTCTTGGTATAAACATTTGGATGATAATGACATCTAGAGAATTCAGTGTCAATAAGAAAGCTGTCCATTTTGGCATACCAAGCTCGGGGAGCTTGCTTAATACAATAAAGAGATTTCTTAAGGTGACAAACAAGGCTAGAGTCATTTCGGACATAGCCATGAGGTTGTTCCTTGTAGATTTATTCTTGCAAATCTCCATGCAAGAAGGTGAATTTAACATCCATATGATGGACCTCTCATTTATGTGAGGCAACAATGACAAGGATAAGGCAGATGGAATTCATTTTGGCTACATAGCCAAGGTTTCATTATAGTCAATTCCTTCAACTTCGGAAAATCATTTGGAAACTAATTGAGACTTGTGTCTTTCAACACTTCCATCTGATGCATACTTAATTTTGTAGACTCGTTTACATATGACAAGTTTTCTTCCTTTTGGAAGAGGTACATGATCCCAAGTATCATTTTCCATTAAAGAACAATACTTTTCATTCATTGCTGTATCCTAATATGGATGACCCAAAGATTTTTTTTGCAGGGTTTATTCCAGGCTACAAGATAAAGATGGAGGACAAGGTGACGTTGATTCGACTCAAATCTAGAAGTAAACCAAACCAAGAAGACATAGTTCAATCACTGTTACAACAAAAACGTCACTATTTCAGCAAGTAAAATTTCGTTGTAATATGTAAAATTTAGCTGTATCAGCATGCTGTAACAACATGTAAACTTTTTGCTGTATCAACATGTTGTAACATGCTGTAACAACATGTAACATTTGGTTTTGTTTTTATTCGTCTTATATATATATATATATATATATTTGTTTTTTACTGTGTTTATTTGCAGGTCAAAGGAGGAACGCAAAACATTCATTCAAAATCATCCCTATTTTCTGATCCTCACGATCACACGAAGCGCGGAGTAGAGCATACTTATTAAAAAAAAATAAAATAAAAATTAGAGCAAAAACACTGTTTTATTCATTAGCCTACCTATTCTATGCTAACTGGGAATTAAAAATTAGTTATGTGTAGGCAAATTTCCAGTGGAGCCAAGAGCGCAACAATAACATCAATATGTCCAGTGGCAATTTTTCAAATGAATAATGGAAATATTCGAGAGTGAATGAATCTATTTGCTGTGACTGCAAACTTTCTAAAGAAAAATTAAAAGAATTTAACCTGATAGTCGCTTGAAAAAATTGTTCGATATATCTTTCATAGGCATGATTTCCCTCGCTCAGATCATGCTACAACTCCTCATTGTCCTCCTCAAGTTCCTCATATGTTGATTCCTCATTCTTTTTTGGAGGAGCATTTAAGCTCGTGGCTGCTGTCAATATCTCCTCTTCGTGAGAAGAGGAGATCTCGACTTTCGCAAGGATCTGAGCGAGCTGTTCCAAGATGACACTCATAGTTAAATCATATTTCAAAAGGGGTTTTTACAGCACCCAAATCAAAATAAAAAAAACTGAAAATCATACTTACTGAAACACATGAAAACCTCTTCATAGTTGCAAAAATTGAAATTGCAGAAATTGAAATTGCAGAAATTGAAATTACTGGAATTGAAATTGCAGAAATTGAAACACTCCCTACATGCCCTTACCCATATGTCACCTTAGAGTTAGGAGCATGACTAATCAAACTAAACCTCAATCCATCGTGCTTCCCCGACAATGACGACAAAATGTTAGGTGTAAATATGGTCATTTAATTCCGTTGTAGTCCTTGCCCAACTATTTAATTTGTCAATCCGAGGTTCGTAGGCTTACGAAGCACACACACTATATATGCAAAATGGAAGTAGAAGTAATCTAATCTAAATTGTTGAAAAGAAATTAATCTAGGAAAGCATTGAAAGACTAACTAGGAAAGTAGAAAATTGCATAAGGGAAAAACAATACAACATGTGAAGAGTTGAACGACAAAAGACATATGTGAGCTCACAC
>JZKD02S1674540.1:147117-167963 GCA_000966675.3 Picea glauca | reverse complement strand
AGCTCTATTGATTGACATTGAGTTAATAATTGTATCTCTGAGCTAATTCAACAAAACGTTTTGCTCTTTGTCATTATTTTTGGTCCATTAATTGAAGCTGACGTCACACCCATTGCAGAAACATTACATGGTGACGCAG
This sequence comes from Picea glauca, assembly GCA_000966675.3. Lineage (NCBI taxonomy): Eukaryota > Viridiplantae > Streptophyta > Pinopsida > Pinales > Pinaceae > Picea > Picea glauca. Next base: position 167,824 of record JZKD02S1674540.1, on the reverse strand, counting down.
CAACCTTATATATATGAGCTGATTTGACATTGCATTGATGATATATTACAAAGCTTAATATTGAATGCTCCTTATATGCTTATTGAAGAAGTGATCTTGTCTTTGTCTTGATAATCATTGATTTCGTCAATAATTATATTTATTCATTGCTCATATATACACTTAGAGATAATCATTGATTTTATGAAGTACTAACCCAATGCAAAGCATGTTCTAGTTTTCTTTGTTTTGTCTCGCAAACAGGTGCATCGTCAGTGGAAGACTTCTTCTTGATTATCCAATACTTGGCTGCAATCTGTGAAAGGGAACCTTAGTCTTGGTATTTTATCCTTTAAGCCCTTCTTTAACCCAGATTGCCTTAGGGACGTCTCCCTTGGACTAGCCCTCCTAAATAGAAAGAGCCCCCCATCGAGGTGACAGTGGGTGGGGAAGCTCCTGTTACGCCGATTTCAAGCCCTTGGACCTTTCCTACAAACCGTGCGATAACATGACCCATTCTATGCATGGATTAAATCTCTCTACTTGGTGAACATACTCTTGATGACAATGTTTCGTTCAAATCTTCATGTGTTTTTATCTTATCTTGAATGCAGTTTTTGATTTGTGCAAAGTACATGTCATTTCCTTTAAGCTATTGTGTAACTTGTCTTTATTGATACACAACCTATTAAAATAGCTAGTGCTTGGTGAAGATTTGTTTTTATCGCAACCTGAAGGAGTAATTGTGTCTTGATAGACGTTTAATGTCTTGAAATGATATTTCAAGTATTGAACTTCTTGCAACAATTTATTCTTTTAGTAGTTTGTTGTTTCCCTTTGTTTTCTATTATTTCACTGGTCTGTCATTAGTGTGCCACCAACCAAGGAGGACCATCGTCCATATCATTTTTCCAACCCAACCTTGCTTTTGTCTTGGTAGAACAACCGTCTGACCAACCAACAAAAAATTAAAAGAAACAACCATTCTAAACTGATAGGTGGCCTAGATTTTCTCTTTAGCAGTCAGGTGCAGACCTTAGGACCAACATCTTTTGGCACCACTGCAGTTTTAAGTTTCAGTAAAGAATCCATAGCCCAACAATGCACTGTGGTGTAGTATCAGTTTTTAATTCAATAAAATTCATGGCTGATAAATGATAGCAGATAACACAGGGCTCGTAGACAAACAAAGGTAAGAAATGGAAGGTAAGAGTAGTTATTTAATCTCATGACACCGATATACAGTTCTTAGCACCTCACAGGGATGAGATATCCCCAATTGGAGCTAATGATGTAACCTCGATTAGAACCCTTGCCTCTCCTATCTCTTTTCCCTATGCCTTCATCAATTTTTCCTCTTCTAGTTGGTTAAGTCAGTTTCCCATTACTGAGTGAATTGGCTCTTATTCGTTTCTTTATTGATTGATTCTTTGCACATTTCTATTTATATTGTTTCTTGAAGGATAATTACATGTCGTATTTAGTTCAAAATGCTTGTCATCATGTTTTCCATTGATTGAGATCACATAAGGTCGACCAAGCCTTTTTGTATGCACAAGAAATCCCGTGGACAAACGCAACAATCCAGAGCGGTCAATTTCAGGCTCAGATTGTGGGAACATACATGTTAACTTTTGACGATGGAGATTTATCAGGCCAATCAGATCGATGGATTTCATGCATTTAAAGTGTCGAAATCGCATGGGGTTTAACATCAAGAGAAAACCCAGGAAGTACAAGAATTACCCTAAGTGAATTTGGACCGTCTGTCAACAAGGAAATGTGGAGGAAGATCTTTCAATTTGGATACTTAGCACTATGGAAGGTTTGCAAAGCACTGGAACAAGAATTACCTGAAGTCCTGAGATCATGCCACATCACTCCAGGCCCGTACCACTCCGAGATATTTCCAAGCACAACATTCTTAAACTCTTGAAGCCTAAACACCTGAAGTCCTGAAGTGAATCTAGACTGTCCATGAGAAAGGACACATGGAGGCAAATCTTTCACTTCAGAGGCTTATCACTTCGGGAGATTTCCAAGCACAATATTTACAAAGTCTCGAAGCCTGAGCTCCCGAAGAAAATATGGACTGTCCATCAATGAGGACACGTGGCAACAAATCTCCCTCTTTGGATATACAACACTTTAGAGGATTGCACGAGCAAGGAGATGAAAACTCCCGAAGCCCGAACTATTGAAGTGAATCTAGACCGTCCAAATCTAGAGGCCACATGGAGGAAGATTTCTTGCTTCAGAAATGTGACACTCCGGAGGATGGTAAGAAATATGCATTGAAAAGGCCCGAAGCTGAAATTCTTGAAGTAATTGTGGATCGTTGATCTCAAATAAACAAGAACCATTGATTCTTGCAGCAGGTAAGAAAGGAATATCACTCAGATCATAGATTGTGACACGATCGATGAACACACTGCATTGCGGGGATGTAAACTGCTCAAACATTAATTTTCCAAAGGGGTACCGCAATTGGAACCATGGTATTGTTGGAACGGTACATGGAATATTGTGGGGGATTGCGGGGGTCAGAGCGGTGTGGACCCAAACTACCCTCGACAACTTCCAAAATCATGTGCTTATATGACATCAAGTCACTATATCACCTCCACTCACCTCCACTCACACTGCCGCTACCACTCAACTTTCGCCACCTGTTCCCCTGACTACTCCCCATATCACCTATCACCTCCACACATCCTATCTTCTTATTGGATGCTCGCCTCCACGTCTTCTTGTTCACGGCCAGGTGATCACAGTCAAAGTGGGGAGAAGGGTCAGTTACAGTCAAGACAAAGTGCACTTAGCTTCTAAAATCTAAGATATAGACATAGAGTTAAGTCTCAGTCACAGGTCGACGCAGATTGGTTCCAAAACACTTCAATAGACTACCTCTTTCTCAAGAAGAGATTTTCCCATGCAACCAGTTGTCTCCAGTGGCCTCCAACAGCTTGGAGTCATGCCATTACTCAGCATAGAGCTCTGTTTTGTAACTCCAAGGCCTATTTTCTGCCAATTCAGTTCCTCCAGTGCATGGGTCATTTCTGTCTCAGAGACAAATGTAGTTTTTAATTGATTAATTCGAACATTTTCTTAGATTAGATACAAGAGTGGTCTTCTGTGTGTGATAAGAACCACTCACACACATTCCCGACCACAACAACCATCATTCCAGGCCCAACCACATATCGCCCAACATCTTCCATGCAATTTCATTTGACCGAATTTAAGCAACAACTCCAATTCCAGGTGTGGATTCATTTGGATTGGTGACCACTGCATATCTTCTTCAACATTGTTCTCTTCATTTTAATTATAGCGCACGATTTATATGCAAGCAGATGTTCATGCACAGTGGAAATAACGAATAGTGATAAACAATTTCATTTTGATCAGATGAATTAGAGTCCAGTGCTAGTGAAGGCTTAGTTGAAATTGAGCTATTGAGGTATTGATTGACCGCCTTCATCTTTGATTTCCTAATGAAGACATGATGGTCAGAAAAATAAAACCTTAGACCTGCCTTTGTCCTGTGCATTTAAAATTTATGATATATTGTTTTGTTTGCAGGGTTTATTCTAGGTTATAGGATAAAGACGGAGGACAAGGCGGCGTTGATACGACTCAAAACTAGAAGTAAACCAAACCAAGAAGACATAGTTCAATCACTGTAACATAAAAAACGTCACTATTTCAGCAAATAAAATTTTGTTGTAACATGTAAAATTTCGCTGTATCAGCATGCTGTAACATGTAAACTTTTTTCTGTATCAACATGTTGTAACAACATGTAAAATTTCGCTGTAACAACATGCTGTAACAACATGTAAAATTTGGTTTTGTTTTTATTCATCTATTTTTTTTTTACTGTGTTTATTTGCAGGTCAAAGGAGGAATGAAAAATATTCATTCAAAATCATCCCTATTTTCTGATCCCTGTGATCACACGAAGCGCAGAGGAGAGCATACATATTAAAAAAAATAAAAATAAAAATTAGAGCAAAAACGTTGTTTTATTCATTAGCCTACCTATTCTATGCTAATTGGGAATTAAAAATTAGTTACATGTAGGCAAATTTCCAGAGGAGCCAAGAACGCAATAGTAACATCAATATGTCCAATGGCAATTTTTCAAATGAATAATGGAAATATTCGAGAGTGAATGAATCTAGGTGCTGTGACTGCAAACTTTCTAAAGAAAAATTAAAAGAATTTAACCTGGTAATCGCTTGAAAACATTGTTCGATATATATTTTGTAGGCGTGATTTCCCTCAATTAGATCATGTTGCAGCTCCTTATTGTCCTCCTCAAGTTCCCCAAATGTTGATTCCTCATTCGTTTCTGGAGGAGCATTTAAGCTCGTGGCTGCTGTCAATATATCCTCTGCGTGAGAAGAGGAGATCCTGACTTTCGCAAGGATCTGAGCGAGCTGTTCCAAGATGACACTAATAGTTAAATCATATTGAAAAAGGGTTGTTTACAACACCCAAATCAAAACAAAAAAAAAATTGAAAATCATACTTGATGAAACACATGAAAATCTCTTCACAGTTGCAAAAATTGAAATTGTGGAAATTGAAATTACTGGAATCGAAATTGCAGAAATTGAAACACTCCCTACATGCCCTTACCCATATGTCACCTCAGAGTTAGGAGCATGACTAATCAAACTAAACCTCCATCCATCGTGCTTCCCCCGCAATGACAGAAAAATGTTAGGTGGAAATATGGTTGTTTAATTCCGTTGTAGTACTTGCCCAACTATTTAATTTGTCAATCCGAGGTTCGTAGGCTTAGGAAGAACACACACTATATATGTAGGACGGAAGTAGAAGTAATCTAATCTAAATTGCTGAAATGAAATTAATCTAGGAAAGCATTGAAAGACTAACTAGGAAAGTAGAAAATTTAATAAGGGAAAAACAATACAACATGTGAAGAGTTGAACGACAAAAGACATATGTGAGATCACATAATATATCAATCTCAAATTATATTAGAAGATTCAAATGACAAAGCATGAAAGAATAACAAAGCTAAGAATCAAAGTGAAGAATCAAAGCGAAGAATCCCCTTCTAAGACTTCAAGTTGATCTAAGTCTAATCTCTCATCTCTAACTCCAACTTCCCAAATCATCCATTACATGAAGTCTCACTTCCCTTCATGAAGAGAGAGCACTCTCTTATATGCATGAAAGTCTTGAAGAGTGTCATAATTACAAATCCACTATTCTCTCAACTTATTCCTTCAAATCCTCCACTCATATCTTGGATAAGATATCCTATCGAAATCTCCATGATATTCTCCTTTGAATATGCTTGAATGATTGTCCCAAATATTCTTCAAATCTTCAAAGCTTGAAGATGAAATTCGAATTTGAGGCTAGGTGGTAATGTTGGACTTTGTTGAAATCTTCACATATGCCTGCACACATCATCAAATTCATCCAACCTTGATATATAATGAAAATATGTCATTTTTCTAAGATTTAATCATAAATTCACTTATAATACTAAAATGAATACAATGGAAAATAATAAGGATAAACCCAAGTATCATTATGGATATGATATGATGGAAGGTTAATGGGACGATGAAATGTAAGGAATAGTGAAGGAAAAAGAGGATATAAATGTGACATTTCTGAGGCCCAACAACAAACAAGTCTAGAGTCATTCTGGACATAGCCAGGAGGTTGTTCCATGTAGATTTATTCTTGCAAATATCCATGCAAGAAGGTGAATTTAACATCCATATGATGGACCTCTCATTTATGTGAGGCAACAATGACAAGGATAAGGCAGATGGAATTCATTTTGGCTACAAAGGCAAAGGTTTCATTATAGTCAATTCCTTCAACTTGGGAAAATCATTTGGAAACCAACCGAGACTTGTGTCTTTCAACACTTCCATCTGATGCATACTTTATTTTGTAGACCCATTTACATTTGACAAGTTTTCTTCCTTTTGGAAGAGGTACATGATCCCAAGTATCGTTTTCCATTAAAGAACAATACAGTTCATTCATTGCTGTATCCCAATATGGATGACCTGAAGCTTTTGCAAATGTATCTGGATCATGAGACTCTAAAACTTGAGCCAAAAGAGAAGAGTGTCGTTGGAATTGTGAACGTTTCTGACATTGATCAGAAGGATCATTGACAATATCACCAAATGCTTCTCGTGTTGAATGGACCCATTTAGGAAGAAAAGGAGCTGGTGTTGGTTCAGGTTCAAAGGACTCATCTGGAGGAAGGTGAGCAGGCGGAGGTGGAATTTCATCCTCACTGTCATCATCTGAAGAAGAAACCAGAATAGGAACATAAGAATGCACAAACACCAAAGATGACTCACAGGCCGAAGAAGGGAGAATCGCCGAATTAGGCTCACAGGCCAAGAGATTTTCATCAAATTTAACATCTCTTCTAATAAAAATTTCATTACAATGTAGTTGAAGAAGTCTATAACCTCTTACATCTTCAAAATAACCAACAAACATACACTTCTCACTTTTAGGCTGCAATGCTTTCCTTTTATCATCAGGAATGTGAGCCCATGCTATACTGCCAAATACACGGAAGTGACTTACATATGGTTTAATTTTAGTCCAATATGCTTCCGGTGTTATACTTTTAAGAGCCTTTGTGGGAGTGCAATTTAATATGTAATTTGCATAGTTGATGGATTCCACCCAATACTTTATATTTAATCCCTTAGATTGGATCATACAATTTACCATTTCTTTTAATGTGCGGTTCTTTCTTTGAGCAACACCCTTTTGTTGTGGTGTATAAGGAACAATGTGTTGCATTTGGATTCCCTGTGTAGTGCAATAACTTGTAAAATTATTGTTCACATAATCGCCTTCATTATTTGTTCTTAACCTTTGAATTTGATGTCTAGATTGCTTTTCTACAAGGGCCTTGCACGCCAAAAACTTGTCAAAATTTTTTCTCTTAAGTTTTAAAAAGTAAACCCAATTACATCTGGAAAAGTTATCAATGAAAGTTAAGAAATACTTGCACCCAGAAAAAGGAGTAGAAAGTGGAACATACAAATCACTGTGAACAAGCTGCAAAGGGCCCGAGTTGTGCCAAGAGGTATGTTTGTCAAAAATGTCTCGATGATGTTTGCCGAGAACACAACTGGAACAAACACCATCTCTGCATGAAACAAGATGAAGTCCAATGACCATCTGTTGATTACATAGTTTCTGCAATGAGTTATAGTTTATATTACCAAACCGTTCATGCCAAATTTTTCTCAAGTCATCGCTATGAGCAACAAAAATTGATGAAAAAGATGATGACCCAAAGTTGTCAAACTTGCACAACCTGGTAATATCATCAACAATTCCAGTTGCAAGAAAATGATTAGGATCTTTTAGATCTTTGATTACAACACGGCGAGGAGAAAACTATACAATTTTACCTTCACCTGATTGAGTGATTTGATATAATCCCACAACACTAAGAGATCTATCATGACAAAAAAATATTTTCTTGGTGTTACATTCAGTTAGAGTAGAAAATATGCTGAAATCCTTAGCCATATGATAAGATTCTCTAGAATCAATAAGCCACTCATCAGAAGAAGAAGTAGAAGTTGTACATGTACATGAGAAGAAGAAGAATAAGTAGAATCAGAAGTTGTACTCATCAGAGAAACCAAAAGAAGAAAGTGAATGTACATGAGAAGAAGAAGAATAACTAGAATCGATACTGATCTTGTGCTTCTTCATTGCTGCTTCTAAAGATGCCATCTTCTTGAAATATTTGGACTCATCATGACCATATTTATTGCAAAAGTTGCAATGTATGTCAGTCTTCTTATTTTTATATTTTTCTCCTTTGTCACCATTAGGAGCTGAAGATGTCTGAGTGGGTTTGGGACCCTTATGTTGCTTTTTGTTGTAGAGAGGATTTTGCTTCTTTGGATTCTTGGGTTTATCTTTCCGCTAGGCGTGTTGTAAACTAGGTCTACACCCCTGCCTCTCCTCTCTCTTTTCTCTATGCCTTCATCAATTTTTCCTTCTCTGATTGGTTAAGTCAGTTTCCCATTACTGAGTGACTTGGTTATTATTCGTTTCTTTCTTGATTGAGTATTTGCATATTTCTGTTTCTATTGCTTCTTGAAGGATAATTACATGTCGTATTTGGTTAAGAATACTTTTCATCATGTTTTCCATTGATTGAACTCACAGCAGGTCGACCAAGCCTTTTTGTATGCATAGGAAACACCCGTGGACAAATGTAACAATCTAGAGCAGTCAATTTTGGGCTAGAACGAGTAAAAACCAGCAATGCAGAAGACATACCCATTCATTTCAAACAACAAGATGAGCAATATCAAGAGTATTTTTTTGCCCTTTATGGTTGTGAATCACATGAATTTCATGAGCCTTTTCAACGAGGACATGAGCAAATCAGTCTTGTCTATAATGCATATATTACACAAAAACAACTTTGTCTTCTCAACGAGTTGGAGGCTTTTCATGAGTTTCAAGATCCAATAGTGAGATGGATGGATTCTTATTTTTCCAAAATACCAAAGGTTGGAAGTTTTAGCATGATAATCATTTTCAACTGTACGTACCAGATGCCCGCCAACTTTTTGTCGCATTTGATATATCCTCTTTGGATTATTCTAAACAATGACTTGCACAAAGTTACGATTCTCAGTAAAATGTTTTCTTGGTTTCATTGGAAGTGTAATTACACATGATTGAGTTGGTTTTCAGCTGAATAGAGTAGGCAGTAGGATAATAAGTTCATAGTTCGAGCATTATTTTTTTAATTTTTAGTTCGCATATTGTTTTTCAGTGTGTTGGTTTTCAGTAGCTTGTTTGAATAAGAGACTCCATAGCCCAAGAAAGGCACTGGGGTTTAGATGCAGTTTCAAGGTTTAGTAAAGAATCCATAGCCCAACAAGAAACTGGGGTGTAGTATGAGTTTTTAATTCAATAAAATCCATGGCTGAGACACAGTAGCAGATAACACAGGAATGGAAGACAAACATAGGTAAGAATTGGAAGGTAAGAGAAGTTATTTAATATCAAGGAACCGATCTACAATTATTATCACCTCACAGGGATGAGCTATCCCTAGTTGGAGCCAATGTTGTAACCTAGGTCTTCACCCCTGCCTCTTCTCTCTCTTTTATCTATGCCTTCATCAATTTTTCCACTTCTGGTTGGTTAAGTCAGTTTCCCATTACTGAGTGACTTGGTTCTTATTCATTTCTTTCTTGATTAAGTCTTTGCAAATTTCTGTTTCTATTTTTGCTTGAAGGATAATTACATGTTGTATTTGGTTTAGAATGATTGTCATCATGTTTTCCATTGATTGATCTCACAGCAGGTCGACCAAGCCTTTTTGTATGCACAGGAAACACCCGTGGACAAACGAAACAATCTAGAACGGTCAATTTCGGGCTCAGATTATGGGAACAAACAAGTTAACTTTCGATGGTAGAGATCCATCGGGTCAATCAAATCAATGATTTTTGTGCATTCAGAGTGTCGAAATTGCACATGGTTTAACATCAAGAGAAAACCCATGAAGTACAAGAATTACCCAAAGTCCCGAAGTGAATCTGGACCGTCCATCGACAAGGACACGTGGAGGCAGATCTTTCACTTCAGAGACTTAGAACTCCGTGAGATTTCCAAGCACAACATTTACAAACTCTCGAATCTCGAACTCCCGAAGCAAATTTGGACCGTCCATCAATGAGGACACGCGGTGAAAAATCTCCCTCTTTGGATATATGGCACTTCGGAGGATTGCGGGAGCAAGGAGAATAAATATCTTGAAGTGAATCTGGACCATCTAGATCCAGAGGCCACATCGAGGCATATCTCTCACTTCGGAAATGCAGAAATCTAGAGGACGGTAAGAACTATGCAATGAAAAGGCCCGAAGACCAAACTCCCGAAGTAATTGTGGACCTTTGATCTCAAATCAACAAGAACCATTGATCCTTACAACAGGTAAGAAAGGAATATCACCTGGATCATAGATTGCGACACGATCGATGATCACACTGCATTGTGGGGATGCAAACTACTTGAACATTAATTTTCCAAAGCTGTCCTGCAATTGGAACCATGGTATTGTTGGAAGGGTACACAACATCTTGCGGGGGATTGTAAGGGTTGTAGCAGTGTGGACCCAAACCACCCTCAAAAACTTTTGCAATCACGTGCTTATATGAAATTAGGTCACCACGTCACCTCCACTCACACTACCGCTACCGCTCAACATTCGCCACTTGTTCCCTCGACTACTCCCCATATCACATATCACCTCCACGCATCCTATCTTCCTACTGGATGCTTGCCTCCACGTATTCCTGTTCACGACTAGGTCATCATAGTGAAAGCGGGGAGAAGGGTTAGTTACAGTCGAGATGGAGTGTGCTTAGCTTTTGAAACCTGAGACACAAACAAAGAGTTAAGTCTTAGTCACATGTCGACGCAGATTGGTTCCAAAACACTTCAGCAGACTACCTCTTCCTCAAGCAGAGATATTCTCATTTATCCAGTTGTCTCTAGTGGCCTCCAATAGCTCGCAGGCATGCCATTACTCAACACAGATCTCTTTTATGTCACTCCAAGGCCTATTTTCTTCCAATTCAGGTCCTCCAACACACGCATAAGTTCTGTCTCAGAGATAGTAGTAGTTTTTAATTGATTAATTCCAACATTTTCTTAGATTAGATACAAGAGTGGTCTTCTATGTGTGAAAAGATCCACTCTTTCTGATTAAGTCTAGTGTCTTAGTGAAGTTAATAATTTTTTCCACAAACAGTCACCTAAAATTAAGTCTTAGTCCCCTAAGGACGAGAACCTTTGCAACTCTGTTAAATAAGGGGTCTTTGAATGTTTTGAGGGTCATATTTTTTGGGAAAGGATAACACTACATCATACTGGTTGGACCCATTCTATGCATGGATTAAATCTCTCTACCCGGTGAACATACTCTTAATGACAATGTTTCGTTCAAATATTCATGTGTTTTTATCTTATCTTAAATGCGGTTTTTGATTTGTGCAAAGTACATGTCATTTCCTTTCAACTATTGTGTAACTTGTCTTTATTGATACACAACCTATGAAAATAGCTAGTGCTTGGTGAAGTTTTTTTTTTTTATCGCAACCTGAAGGAGTAATTGTGTCTTGATAGACATTTAATGTCTTGAAATGATATTTCACGTATTGAACTTCTTGCAACAGATTATTCATTTAGTATTTTTTGGTTTCCCTTTGTTTTCTATTGTTTCACTGGTCTATCATTAGTGTGCCACCAGCCAAGGAGGACCCTCATACATATCAGTTTTCCAACCCAACCTTGCTTTGTCTTGGTAGAACAACCCTCTCACCAACCAAAAAAAAATTAAAAGAAATAACCATTCTAAACTGATAGGTGGCCTAGATTTTCTCTTTAGCAGTTAAGTGCAGACCTTAGGACCAACATCTTCTGGTGCCGCTGTCGTTTCAAGTTTCGGTAAAGACTCCATAGCCCAACAATGCACTGTGGTGTAGTATCAGTTTTTAATTTAATAAAATGCATGGCTTAGACACAATAGCAGCTAACACAGGGCTCACAGACAAACAAAGGTAAGAAATGGAAGGTAAGAGCAACTATTTAATCTCATGACACCGATATATAGTTCTTAACACCTCACAGGGAGGAGCTATCCCCAATTGGAGCCAATGTTGTAACCTAGGTCAACACCCCTACCTCTCCTATCTCTTTTCCCTATGCCTTCATCAAGTTTTCCTCTTCTAGTTGGTTAAGTCAGTTTCCCATTACTGAGTGACTTGGTTCTTATTTGTTTCTTTCTCGATTGAGTCTTTGCGCATTTCTATTTCTATTGTTACTTAAAGAATAATTACATGTCGTATTTGGTTCAAAATGCTTATCATCATGTTTTCCATTGATTGGGCTCACATCAGGTCGTCCAAGCCTTTTTGTATGCACAAGAAATGCCTGTGGACAAATGCAACAATCCAGAGTAGTCAATTTCAGGCTAAGATTGTGGGAAAAAACATGTTAACTTTCGATGGTGAGGATTTATCAGGCCAATTAGATCGACAACTTTCATGCATTCAAAGTGTCAAAATCGATCAGGGTTTAACATCAAGAGTGAACCCACAAAGTACAAGAATTACCCGAAGTGAATTTGGACCATCAGTCAACAAGGAAACGTGGAGGCAGATATTTCACTTTGGATACTTTTCACTTCGAAAGGTTTGCAAAGAACTGGAACAAGAATTACCCAAAGTCCTGAGATCCTGCCACGTCACTCCAGGACCATACCACTTCGAGATATTTCCAAGCACAACATTCTTAAACTCCCAAAGCCTGAACACCTGAAGTCTCGAGGTGAATCTGGACCGTCCATGAACAATGACACATGGAGGCAGATATTTCACTTCAGAGACTTAGCACTCTGAGAGATTTCCAAGCACAATATTTACAAAGTCTCGAAGCCCAAACTTCTGAAGAAAATATGGACCGTCCATCAAAGAGGACATGCGGAAAAAAATCTCCCTCTTCCGATATATGACACTTCAGAGGATTGCATGAGCAAGGAGACGAAAAATCCCGAAGCCTGAACTCCTGAAGTGAATCTAGAACGTTTAGATCCAGAGGCCATGTGGAGGCAGGTCTCTCACTTCGAAAATGCGACACTCCAGAGGATGGTAAGAATTATGCATTGAAAAGGCCCGAAGCTCAAAATTCTGAAGTAATTGCGGACCGTTGATCTCAAATCAACAAGAACCATTGATCCTTGTAGCAGGTAAGAAAGGAATATCACCCAGATCATATATTGTGACATGATCGATGACCACACTGCATTGTGGGGACGTAAATTGCTCAAACATTAATTTTCCAAAGGGGTTCCGCAATTGGAACCATGGTATTGTTGGAAGGTTACATAGAAGCTTGTGGTGGATTGCGGGGGTTAGAGCAGTGTGGACCCAAACCACCCTCGAAAACTTCCAAAATCATGTGCTTATATGATATCAAGTCACCACGTCACCTCCACTCACCTCCACTCACACTCCCGCTACCGCTCAACTTTCGCCACCTGTTCCCCCGACTACTCTCCGTATCACCTATCACCTCCACACATCCTGTCTTCTTATTGGGCGCTCACCTCCACGACTGCCTGTTCATGACCAGGTGATCACAGTGAAAGTGGGGAGAAGGGTCAGTTACAGTCGAGAAAAAGTGTGCTTAGCTTCCGAAATCTCAGATACAGACAAAGACTTAATTCTCAGTCACAAGTCGACGCAGATTGGTTTTGAAACACTTCAACAGACTACCTCTTCCTCAAGAAGAGATTTTCTCATGCAACCAGTTGTCTCCAGTGGCCTCAAAAAACTTGCAGGCATGCCGTTACTCAACACAGAGCTCTGTTCTTTCACTCCAAGGCCTATTTTCTGCCAATTCAGTTCCTCCAACGCACACATCAGTTCTGTCTCAGAGACAATAGTAGTTTTTAATTGATTAATTACAATTTTTTCTTAGATTAGATACAAGAGTTGTCTTCTGTGTGTGATAAGAACCACTCTTGCTAATTAAGTCCAGTGTCTTAGTGAAGTTAAATTTTTTTTCCACAAACAATCACCTAAAATTAGGTTTCAGTCCCCTAAGGACGAGAACCTATGCAACTCTATTAAATAGAGGGTCTTTGAATGTTTTGAGGGTCAGATTTTTTGGGAAAGGATAGCACTACATTAGACTGGTTGGACCCATTATATGCATGGATTAAATATGTCTACCTGGTGAACATACTCTTGATGACAATGTTTCGTTCAAATCTTCATGTGTTTTTATCTTATCTTGAATGTAGTTTTTGATTTGTGGAAAGTACTTGTCATTTCCTTTTAGCTATTGTGTAACTTGTCTTTATTGATACACAACCTGTGAAAACAACTAATGCTTGGTGAAGTTTTGTTTTTAACGCAACCCGAAGGAGTAATTTTTGTCTTGATACACATTTAATGTCTTGAAATGATATTTCAAGTATTGAACTTCTTGCAACAGATTATTCATTTAGTAGTTTGTTGTTTCCATTTGTTTTCTATTATTTCATTGGTCTGTCATTAGTGTGCCACCAGCCAAGGAGGACCCTCATCCATATCATTTTTCCAACCCAAACTTGTTTTTTTCTTGGTAGAACAACCCTTTGACCAACCAAAAAAAATTAAAAGAAACAACCATTCTAAACTGATAGGTGGCCTAGCTTTTCCCTTTAGCAGTTAGGTGCAAACCTTAGGACCAACATGGCGACTAAGGCTTTGTTGGAGGTACCTGCATTGCCGACCACTCCAAGTTGTACAATTTTATCTTCCTCTCTATTGAAAGCAACACAAAAGGACTCAAGAGTGGGTTTTTGATAAGCTTTCCCTAGGGCCTTTCTCATGGCATCACAGGTAGATACAAACACAAAATATGCACTACCTAACTGAGAAAGAATAACATAGATGCAACTCTCTTTGTCACTCCTATTAGCCCATTTGACTTTTTTATTAGCATAAGTGGGTTCTTTTTCCTTTCCCAAGGTAATCCGGTACAAACCTTTACTTCTTAATAATTCATCCATATGAGATTTCCATTTGAGGTAGTTGGTACTGGTAAGCAAAAGATTACTGGAAGAAGCTCTAATACCATGTTCGAAAACACATGGTTAGATCTTGGTTAGATTACTCGAAAAATGCACCTTTTCCTATCTATTTCTGATTTTTCGAGATCGTACAGGGCACGGGGAAAAGAGCATATGTAGATCTAAAAGAGTAGAAATCCGGAAACAAATAATATAAAATATAAATAAAACCAAAATAATAGTCTGCAGAAATTTAAAAATGGCGTATTCAAGCTTTATACCTCTAGATCTGACTGAAATAACCGTATCTTGGGAAAACAAAAACCTTTTCAAGTGAAACGAAAAATGTTTATGACTGAAACGAGTGCTCCAGATGTAATGGAACAGTCCTATAAGCCCATAAATGTACAAAAATGAAAGAAAATGGAGATGATAAAACTCGGCTTCGCGATCTCAATCTACAATAGGAGCGGGTCTTCAAACAGTCTCTGATACCATGTTCGACAACACTGGTATTCCAACAGAGGACATACACCTTCAATATCTACTCACACAACCAGATCAAAGATCAACAAACCAATGCTTTAACGTGATAAAAACCCTACAGGGAAACATCCACGACGCCAACCAACACGACCACTTGGAGCAGTTTATTAATGCAAAAGAAAAATATTACATAGAGATTTTACAAGAGATTTTTCACAATCAATCATTGGAAAATGACCCTCCATGTTATTTAAATAGATATCCTGGACCAATCGAGTGCTAAGCCACAAATCAATGGCTGTTAATATCGAGGAGAATATGAACCTTCGAATCACTCTATGTCGGGAACATATCGTGACTGTCAGATTTCCTAACTACAAATGCATATTAATTCATACTAAAGAAACACACTAAGAAACACACTTTTACCTAATGACACATTAGACCAAGTAGATCTTAACTAACTCCTAAGTGTCTAAATATCCTAACATTTTTTTCATATAAGCTAATGGATAAAATTATTTTCTTAATGCAACAGTAAATTTATCCCAAGAAGAAATTATTTTACCATGTTAGATGAGATCGGTTTGTGGCTTACTCTCACACCATATCAAAGCCGTGTCTCCCAGACGGAGAGTAGCCAACTGTATATCTGCAGTGTCATCTACAATTTTCTGTACCCTACAATATACTTCAATTTTTTTGATCCAATTATCCAATTTTTCTTCATTTAGTTCTCCATCAAAAATTGACAAATCAAACTTTACATTTAACTTTAATAAAGGAAAATCATGAGCATGAGACTGAGAAGAATTCTTAGAAGGTTTCTTCTTCTGAGAAGAATGTTCACTTTCATCAGAAGAAGATTATGTTGATGATGTTGAGGGCGAAGGAGGATCTAGAGGTTATTCAACTCCTCCTTCTTCTTTAGCCTTTACTGATGTTTCAACTCCTCCTTGAGCCCTACGGTATAGTTCTTCTACCATTGTATTAATCTTGAGAAATTCCTCTGTCATAGCCTCAGGGCTCATTATAGGTTCATCCATGTTTGATGCTCCTTTCACACTGATGATGCTTATTATGTGTAAATGGTTACTTTTACATAATTCATCTTCATTTGATGCTTTGTTTAGTTATTAATCTTTGTGTAATTTTTTCTAAAGATGCACTGGATAAGCATCCACTGATTGATGCTTGTAGTGTAGTGGTATTTCTTCTCCTTTCCATCTCTCATTTCATATCATTTATTTGCTGAGCATAACACCTATTTTGCCTCAAATCTGCAGGAAGAAACCAACCAGCTGTTGACTGTAAAAACATTGAAATTTAAAACAACCTTTTCCTTGTTTGTCCTACCAACCCTTTTAAAACAAAAAAATAATCTGTCCTATTGCAGAATCTGACCTCTATTCCTTTATTGATGAAACCCTTGAGTTATTACCATTCATTAGACATATGAGAGAGCCCTATATGGTTGTATAGGTCAAAATACAATCTAAAGTTGGTTGAAAATGTTACCTCGGGGTTTTCTTGATACAACCCAAATAAATTTCCCAGTGTTAACATTTTGGCACCGTTGTCGGGTAGCGAAATTTGCATTTTTCCTGGGAGAAACGACAAAGATCAGATTTGACTTCTGATGGTGAACAGAGGTCAAACACAAGGTGGTTGTACCATTCACCGGATGACTCCAATCAAGATTCAAATGCGATTCAGAGACTCCACTAGAGGACGAGATCTATTGATAGAGGTATGAAAGGACATCATGGGAAAAGACAAGTACCTAAAGTTGAGTTTTCTCCAAGAAATAATATTTTCTGTTATTAATTACCTTTTGTCCTTTCCTGAACATGCTAAGCAAATTTTTCTTTATTTTCTGCATTCAAATGATGATCATGAGAATCCTCCACTTGTATATCCGTTTCTTGAAGTTGTACATATATCCCCTCATTGTATCACTGATTTTGATCAAAATATTCCATCTAAGCTGTGCAATGACCATATCCAAGTTGATGAGCCTCATTAAATCAAGGATGATATCTCACCTCCTGTACTTAATCTAACACCCTCCAAGATTTAGCAGATATACCTACCTTTAAAATTACCTCACATCCTTCATAAGTTTCCTCCAAAGCACTATAAGTACCTACCTTTTTTCGATGGAAAAAATGATACCCTCACAACTATGAAACATGTCCAGGATTTTGAGCATTTCATTGATATTTTTGAGATTGAGCATGATGATGTGTGTATGAAAACATTTTATCAATCTTTGTGAGTAGATGCCAAGGAATAGTTTAGACACTTTCATCCTAAATCCATCAGTTCATGGGAAGAATTGAAGGATGCTTTTCTGAAATTCTGGGGTGAGAGGAAATCATGAAATCAATATATTTATGAGTTTAATGCCATGGAAACACATAAGGATGAAACTATCTCCATGTTTAATAGAATATTTTCCATCTTGTATTACATGATACCTAAAGAAGTCCAACCTCCTGAAGTTGCTTCCATGCTCCTTCATGTAACAACCTTTCAATCATATTTATCTTTTCTTCTGATGGAGAGGAAGTCTACGTCTTTGCAACATATGTTCATTAATGCTTAGGAAGATGTAAACAATATTAAAGAATGTAAGAAGCTGCAAAATCAATTTTTGGATGAGGAGTTGAAAGATGAGGAACCAAATACTGTGCATAATATGCAGGAGGTTGATCATGTCGTAATTTTTCTTGAAGGATGTCATGAGGATGTGTTTGCAAAGAATGATGAGCAACTTGAAGAGCAAGATGTTGTCTTGAATTGTTTTGATACTGATTTGAATTTGGATCCATGTTATCATGAGCAAGATACTGATTGTTTTATGTATGCATTTGAAGACAACCATGAATGTGAACTTGTAGATAATCCTGCAGAAGAACAAGCCGTTGCCTTAATTTTCCTGTTTGATGATATTATAGAGATGTTTTGCGAACCCAGGTATGATGAGTACAATGATGAATATGAGGTTGGATTTTCAGAACAAGAAGTTTCACATTTCAAATTTGAAAATGATTGTTTTCAACAATCCAAAGAAATCGACAAATGTGCATTTGAAAACAATGAAGAAAATGAAGAAAGTTTTGAATCAAGTGAAAGAAATTTGCCGTTATGTTTTGCTTCTTTCAAATTGCTGAAGATTTTTTTTATAATGTTTCAAATAAGAAATCCTCGAGGCATGATGTTGAATATGAAGAAAGGAGTGGACTTGCCAATAAAAATTATCTTCCATTATGTTTTTCTTCCTTTGAATTGTTGAAAGTAAATCATGCGATAATAAAGGAAGCAACGAATTTTGACTGCATTCACAACGACACTGTTCTACATGAGTAAATGTTATCAATGAAGAGGAACAACAACCTTGTCATACATTTAATGACCCTGTTGTTGATTACATGGAAGGTTATTTCAGTTTTGATTTGCAGCCTGTGATCAACTACCAGCTTGGAAAGAAAGATGATGGTCAATCGACGTCAATGTTAGATATGAATTGCTTGCCACAAGGGGTTTCATTTAATCCAACACTGTCTTCTGATTCAGAAGTTTGTTATTTCCAGCAGTATCGACATATTTTTCAGCCTCTTTGTGGCAACCAACAAGTTGAATTACATGAAAACAAGGATGCAGTGGAAGGGGTGAAACATGATTGTTGTTTTATGCATGTTTTTGAGGATTCATTTGGAGATTTGTTGGATGCTGTAAACAATCCCAATGTTTGTAATTTTTTGAGATTTGAATTTGTAGATAATTTTTTGAATGAATTATTAGTAAACAGGCTTTGGAGAAATCATGTGCAAAGAAAGCAAACGGTGGATAAAGTGCTTGCATGGTTGCATTGGCATTTTGATTTCACTTGATTGGTAGTTTTTTTAGCAGTTAGGGTAGGTAGGTGTGAATAAGCTCAGCATGGCGAGCATTTCTTTCATCATTTTTCAGTTTTTATTTTCAGTTTGGGTTTAGTTTGTAAGGAAGATTTATCATTTATTATTTCCATTTTCATTTGCAACTACGCAGTGCAAAACTCACCGCGTGTTACAAAATTCACTGCGTGCTACAAAACTCATTGCGCACTGCAAAACTCACTGCGCACTGCAAAACTCACTGCGCACTGCAAAATTTACTGCGTGCTGTAAAATCACCTGGTACATAGAAAAATCATATTTTCATCATAAATTTTAATTGCCGATCTAGGTTCTTCTGAATTTTTTTGTGGAGATGAATCATAATATCATTGAATTGCTAACCAAAATCAGCCCGACCTAGTTTGACATTTTGGAGAAAAGTTGAAATCATCACCTACAGGAAATTTTGTAGTGAATCCTGAAATTGCGCTGCAAACTCTAACCGTTTGATAAATCCGAGCTGTAGGAGGGATGCCACATATCTGAGGAGGTTCGAATGGGTTATTATAGATTATTTATATACCAAGAGACACTTGTACCTCAGATTTAGCTCCACTAAATCTCCATGCAATGAGATGGCTGCAATTGCATTTTTTCTGAAAGACAATTTCTAGGAATCAAGCAATTAGTTGGATTTTCTGTTTGCCACATGTCTCTAAGGCATAGAATCCAATGTATGGAGTAGGATTCGACCTCCTAGAGATATTATTGATGTAATTTTCTATTTAATGGGGGGAGGACTATTTTACTGGGGAGACTTGTTTATTTCTTTGAAGTTAATGCAAAATTTTCCTCTTTCTGAAATTTGAGATTCATCATGGTGTTTATGTTCAGTATGTGTTTCTTGTATATCATTTCCATGATTATGTTTTTTCTACTAGCATTGTATGAGAGTAAGTGGTAGGAATTGATCCATGTTTGATGCTTCTTTCACACTGATGATGCTTGTTATGTGTAAGTGGTTACTTTTACATAATTCATCTTCATTTGATGCTCTGTTTAGTAATATATCTTTGTGTCCTTTCTTCTAAAGCTGCACTAGAGATTCATGCACTGATTGATGCATGCAGTGTAGTGGGATTTTTTCTCCTTTCCATTTCTCATTTCATATCATTTATTTGCTGAGCATAGCACCTATTTTTCCTCAAATACGCAGGAAGAAACCAATCCGTTGTTGACTATAAAAACATTGAAATTAAGGCCTTGACTCCATTTCCCAATGGTACCTTTTCCTTGTTTTTCGTACCAACCCTTTTAAAACAAAAACAAACCTGTCCTATTGCAGAATATGACCTCTGTTACTTTATTGATGAAACCCTTGAGTTATTACTAGTCATTAGACATCTGAGAGAGCCCCCTCTGGTTGTATAGCTCAGAATACAATCTAAATTTGGTTGAAACAATTACCTCAGGGTTTTATTTGATACAACCCAAAGAAATTTACGAGTGTTAAAATGGTGGTGTCACCATTATGATTTAAGAGGGGAAAAGTAATTAGAATTAAAGTAGGAGTAACTTCCATTAAGAGGAGATGAACGGGAGGGATGAACTAGGTGCAGATGAAGTACCAGAGGTTATTCAAATTCCGGGTGTGAGGTTGACAACCATAGGGAGCAATAAGCCAAGTGGTGCATGGAACCTCACTAAGATCACTCTTCATTATATG
>JZKD02S1674540.1:96484-124583 GCA_000966675.3 Picea glauca | reverse complement strand
GTTATTTGATTAAAACAATGAGGCACTTCTCTTCAGATTCGACATCCCTGACATTGCAAATAAATTTCACCTGTTGAGTTGACAACGAAACTAGATCCTTAGAACTTATGCATTTACTGCTCCGTTGACTTGAAAACATGATGTTGATCATCATAATTCTCATACTATCATTGTCGAGAGTACCTATTTACCTTCCAAGGCAGATACATAATGATTAAACATGCGTTAGTTTTAATGATACCCATCAAATTGAGGATTTAAGAAATGATTGAACTTCACAGGTGACCTGTTTATTCACTGTCCACCTGTATTTGACGGAAAACTACAAAAAACATGCATAAGTCTGTCAAATTTAACCCAGGAGAAGACACGTACCTGTGTAGAGGAGCGACCATTATTGCTCTCACCTGCTGCGAGTGCGTACTGTATGATTGGATATTGCTGCAAAGATTCAAAGTGAAGGAGGGAAGGCAATGGTATTAGGTGAAACAAAAGTGCATCTGAATATCTAGGGCCCGTGTTATGCGAAGTTGTTCCTGTACCAGAAGGTCCCACTATTTCTGGGGGAGTCGGCCTCTACATACACACATTCTCAATTGAGCACATGCCTGCAATCAACAAACAATACCCATGAGTATTTTACACAGTTTGTAATGCCAAATCCGTTCTTCAAATTTGGATCGAGACTCTCACTCATTGTCTCAATCTCTGTTCTCAAAGAAACATGGGGAGTTACATCATTGATGATGAAAGGCTGGAAGTTGTGAGTTATGAAGAGAATATGGGTTAAAGAGAAAACCCATCACTACATGGCGGTGTGCGGTTCATCAGTTGAAATGGGAATCATAGTCACACTATGAGGAATACTACACCAACATTATGAAATGAGCATCTCTCCAACTACACCAACAATCTGAAACAAGCATCTCTCCAAATGCACCAAAAATCTGAGAACATGTGGGTGTAGGGTGAGCACCCATCCATACATTACCCCCAGAATAATCATCAAGATCGAAAGGAAATGATGCTAATGCCAGTCTCCATGTCAAGTAGAATGCCACAAAATAAATTTTTGGTGAAAACGTCCTGTATAACGAGAGTATATTTAGTAACGCTAGTAACCACTTCTGATGTGGTGGTGCCTTGGGTGTCTAAGAATCCCTCATCCTGCCTCAATACCGCTTCCAAATATTTTATACGCATCTGAGATGCCTACCTTTCGTCGGTCCTCGCCCAACAGAATGCCTCTAGAAACACAGCAAAAAGACACACCTATTGAAAAATACACCAGGCGTAATATATACATGTTGATAGTATGAGGGAAATCTTTGATGGATGCGGAGCTAAATTTCCCTATTGTGTCTATCAAGATGATTAATATAAGCATCATCATAGGCATGGTCAATCCATCTATAATGGTTCCTACAATGTCCAATGCCATAAGCCACAAATCGAATGAATCAACATATTTAAAAATTTTTCATATTGAGATATCCGTATCATTCAGACGAACATACATGTTGTTGGTGTTTATTTTCACACGATCATGCTGTTTAGCCAAATCTGGTGTCAATTTTTGCATATTTTCTTCATCTCGTTCTTCCAGACCTAACATCTCTATTTTTTCCTTCGCCATATTCTTCAGGTGCAGGAAGACCACAAGACTTCTTCACCCTTGTGCATCTTTCAAAAAAACAATGTATTTATGTATAATCATTGCAGTCAGCAACCCGAAGGCCTCTCACCATCCAGGCTCGCTTTCATATTTCAAGGTTGTAAGATTGATACGTCTTCTCTTCGATTTTCCATACTGGGAAATAATTGACATTCGCCCAATGACCATGTGTCTCAATCAAACTGGTGTTCATAACGCTGGGTTTGTGTGCCCTCATGGAAAATTTGTGGAGGCTAATAGTGGAAATAAGATCCCTGCAAATCAAATCAAATACAATGAAATCGATGCACCGTTAAAAATACTCAAATAATATTTCCGCAAATTAATCAAATAAGATCTAGTCTTATAACCTCCGACAGAAAAATCTCTGAATGTTGTTGAACAAGGACATAAACAATCTAAGACTAGATTTCGGGGGTATATTGAGAATCTAGGATATGAGAAAAAAAAAAAACCGGATCTTCTTACCTCAACGATCCCTCTCTTCATGCACTTACCTGCACGTTCCTTTAGTCAGTTATTTCAGCAAGGATGCTGGAGTGTGCGCCTCCATCTCATCCAGATCTACCATTCGATCTGCATACCAATCGCTAGACCGGGGCAGTCCAAGTGATTTCAACAACCATCACACCAGGCCCGACCACATATCGCCCAACATCTTCCATGCAATTGCATTTGACCGAGTTTAAGAAACAACTCCAATTCCAGCTGTGGATTCATTTGGCTTGGTGACCACTGCATATCTTCTTCAACATTGTTCTCTTCATTTTAATTATAGCGCGTGAGTTATATGCAAGCATATGTTCATGCACAGTGGAAATAGCGAATAGTGATAAACAATTTCATTTTGATCAGATGAATTAGAGTCCAGTGCTAGTGAAGGCTTAGTTGAAACCGAGTTATTAAGGTATTGATTGACTGCCTTCATCTTTGATTTCCTAATGAGGACATGATGGTCAAAAAAATAAAACCTTAGACTTGCCTTTGTCCTGTGCATTTCAAATTTATGATATATTGTTTTGTTTGCAGGGTTTATTCTAGGTTACAGGATAAAGATGGAGGACAAGGCGGCGTTGATGCGACTCAAAACTAGAAGTAAACCAAACCAAGAAGACATAGTTCAATCACAGTTACAAAAAAAACGTCACTATTTCAACAAGTAAAATTTCGTTGTAACATGTAAAATTTCGTTGTATCAGCATGCTGTAAAAACATGTAAACTTTTTGCTGTATCAGCATGTTGTAAAAACATGTAAAATTTCGTTGTAACAACATGTAAAATTTGGTTTTGTTTTTATTCATCAATTTTTTTTTTCACTGTGTTTATTTGCAGGTCAAAGGAGGAATGCAAAACATTCATTCAAAATCATCCCTATTTTCCGATCCTCGTGATCACACGAAGCGTGGAGGAGAGCAAACTTATTAAAAAAATAAAAAATAAAAATTAGAGCAAAAACGTTGTTTTATTCATTAACCTACCTATTCTATGCTAATTGGGAATTAAAAATTAGTTACGTGTAGGCAAATTTCTAGTGGAGCCAAGAACTCAACAGTAACATCAATATGTCCAGTGGAAAATTTTCAAATGAATAATGGAAATATTCGAGAGTGAATGAATCTAGTTGCCGTGACAGTAAACTTTCTAAAGAAAAATTAAAAGAATTTAACTTGGTAGTCGCTTGAAAACGTTGTTTGATATATCTTTCGTAGGCGTGATTTCCATCGCTCATATCATGTTGCAGCTCCTCATTGTCCTCCTCAAGTTCCCCAGATGTTGATTCCTCATTCGTTTCTGGAGGAGCATTTAAGCTCGTGGCTGTTGTCAATATCTTCTCTTCGTGAGAAGAGGAGATCCCGACTTTCGCAAGGATTTGAGCGAGCTGTTCCAAGATGAAACTCATAGTTAAATCATATTGAAAAAGGGGTTTTTACAACACTGAAATCAAATTAAAAAAAAAAAAACTGAAAATCATACTTGCTGAAACACATGAAAACCTCTTCACAATTGCAAAAATTGAAATTGCAGAAATTGAAATTATTGGAATCGAAATTGCAGAAATTGAAACACTCCCTACATGCCCTTACCCATATGTCACCTTAGAGATAGGAGCATGAGTAATCAAACTAAACCTCAATCCATCATGCTTCCCTCGCAACGACGACAAAATGCTAGGTGGAAATATGGTCGTTTAATTCCGTTGTAGTACTTGCCCAACTATTTAATTTGTCAATCCGAGGTTCGTAGGCTTATGAAGCACACACACTATAGCATGATGGAATTAGAAGTAATCTAATCTAAATTTCTGAAATGAAATTAATCTAGGAAAGCATTGAAAGACTAACTAGGAAAGTAGAAAATTGCATAAGGGAAAAACAATACAACATGTGAAGAGTTGAATGACAAAAGACATATGTGAGCTCACACAATATATCAATCTCAAATTATATTACAAGAGTCAAATGAAAAAGCATGAAAGAATAACAAAGCTAAGAATGAAAGCGAAGAATGAAAGCGAAGAATCCAAGCGAAGAATCCCCTTCTAAGACTTCAAGTTGATCTAAGTCTAATCTCTCATCTCTAACTCCAACTTCCCAAATTATCCATTACATGATGTCTCACTCCCCTTCGTGAAGAGAGAGCACTCTCTTATATACATGAAAGTCTTGAAGAGTGTCATAATTATAGATCCACTATTCTCTCAACTTATTCCTTCAAATCCTCCACTCATATCTTGGATAAGATATCCTATCAAAATCTCCATGATCTTCTCCTTTGAATATGCTTGAATGATTGTCCCAAATATTCTTCAAATCTTCAAAGCTTGAAGATGAAATTCGAATTTGAGGCTAGGTGGTAATATTGGACTTTGTTGAAATCTTCACACATGCCTACACACATCATCAAACTCATCCAACCTTGATATATAATGAAAATATGTCATTTTTCTAAGATTTAATTATAAATTCACTTATAATACTAAAATGAATACAATGGAAAATAATAAGGATAAACCCAAGTATCATTATGGATATGATATGATGGAAGGTTAATGGGATGATGAAATGTAAGGAATAGTGAAGGAAAAAGAGGATATAAATGTGACATTTCTGAGGCCCAACAACAAACAAGGCTAGAGTCATTCTGGACATAGCCAGGAGGTTGTTCCATGTAGATTTATTCTTGAAAATCTCTGTGCAAGAAGGTGAATTTAACATCCATGTGATGGACCTCTCATTTATGTGAGGCAACAATGACAAGGATAAGACAGATGGAATTCATTTTGGCTACAGAGGCAAAGGTTTCATTATAGTCAATTCCTTCAACTTGGGAAAATCATTTGGAAACCAACTGAGACTTGTGTCTTTCAACACTTCCATATGATGCATACTTAATTTTGTAGACCCGTTTACATTTGACAAGTTTTCTTCCTTTTGGAAGAGGTACATGATCCCAAGTATTGTTTTCCATTAAATAACAATACTCTTCATTCATTGCTGTATCCCAATATGTATGACCTGAAGCTTTTGCAAATGTATTTGGATCATGAGTCTCTGAAACTTGAGCCAAAAGAGAAGAGTCTCGCTATAATTGTGAATGTGTCCGACGTTGGTCAGAAGGATCACCGACAATATCACCAAATGCTTCTCTTGTTGAATGGACCCATATAGGAAGCAAAGGAGCTGGTGTTGGTTCAGGTTCAAAGGACTCATCTGGAGGAAGGTGAGCAGGCGGAGGTGGATTTTCATCCTCACTATCACCATCTGAAGAAGAAACCAGAATAGGAACAAAAGAATGCACAAACGTCAGAGATGGCTCGCAGGCCGAAGAAGGTAGACTCACCGAATTAGGCTCATAGGCTAAGAGATTTTCATCAAATTTAACATCTCTTCTAATAATAATTTCATTACAATGTGGTTGAAGAATTATATAACCTTTTACATATTCAGAATAACCAACAAATATACACTTCTCACTTTTAGGATGCAATGCTTTCCTTTTCTCATCAGGAATGTGAGCCCATTCTATATTGCCAAATACACAGAAGTGACTTACATATGGTTTAATTTTAGTCCAATATGCTTCTAGTGTTATACTTTTAAGAGCCTTTGTGGGAGTGTGATTTACTATGTAATTTTCATAGTTGATGGCTTCTGCCCAATACTTTATATTTAATCCCTTAGATTGGATCATACAATTAACCATTTCTGTTAATGTGTGGTTCTTTCTCTCAGCAAAACCCTTTTGTTGTGGTGTATAAGGAACAATGTGTTGCATTTGGATTCCCTGTGTAATGCAATAACTTGTAAAATTATTGTTCACATATTCACCTTCATTATTTGTCCTTAACCTTTGAATTTGATGTCTAGATTGCTTTTCTACAAGGGCCTTGTAGGCCAAAAACTTGTCAAATTTTTTTCTCTTAAGTTTTAAGAAGTAAAACCAGGTACATCTGGAAAATTCATCAATGAAATTTAATAAATACTTGCACCTGGAAAAAGGAGTAGAAAGTGGAACAGACAAATCACTGTGAACAAGCTGCAAAGGGCTTGAGGTGTGCCAAGAGGTATGTTTGTCAAAAATGTCTCGATGATGTTTGCCAAGAACACAACTGACACAAACACCATCTCTGCATGAAACAAGAGGAAGTCCAAGGACCATATGTTTATTACATAGTTGCTGCAATGAGATATAGTTTATATGACCAAACCGTTCATGCCAAATTTTTCTCAAGTCATTGCTATGAGCAACAAAAATTGATGAAAAACATGATGACCCAAAGTTGTCAAACTTGCACAACCTGGTAATATCATAAACAATTCCAGTTGCAAGAAAATGCTTAGGATCTTTTAGATCTTTGATTACAACGTGGTGAGGAGAAAACTATACAATTTTACCTTCACCTGAATGAGTGATTTGATATACTGATAGAAGGTTGCAAGAAAGACTTGGAACACATAAGACATAATTGAAATGACCATTATCTACTTGAACTGTTCCAGATGCCACAACACTAAGAGATCTATCATCACCAACGAATATTTTCTTCATGTTACATTCATTTAGAGTAGAAAATATGCTTAAATCCTTAGCCATATGATAAGATTCTCCAGAATCAATAAGCCACTCATTAGAAGAAGAAGTAGAAGTTGTACATCTACATGAGAAGAAGAAGAATAAGTAGAATCAATACTGATGTTGTGCTTCTTCATTGCTACTTCTAAAGATTCCATCTTATTGGAACATTTGGAATCATCATGACCATATTTATCGCAAAAGTTGCAATGTATGTCAGTCTTCTTATTTTTATATTTTTCTCCTTTGTCACCCTTAAGAGATGAAGATGTCTGAGTGGGTTTGGGACCCTTATGTTTCTTTTTGTTGTAGTGAGGATTTTTATTCTTTGGATTCTCGGGTTTATCTTTCCATTGGGCATGTTGTAACCTAGGTCTGCACCCTGCCTCTCCTCTCTCTTTTCCCTATGCCTTCATCAATTTTTCCTTTTCTGGTTGGTTAAGTCAGTTTCCCATTACTGAGTGACTTGGTTCTTATTCGTTTCTTTCCTAATTGAGTCTTTTCACATTTCTATTTCTATTGCTTCTTGAAGGATAATTACATGTTGTATTTGGTCCAGAATGCTTGTCATCATGTTTTCCATTGATTGAACTCACAACAGGTCGACCAAGCCTTTTTGTATGCACAAGAAATGCCCGTGGACAAACACAACAATCCATACCGTTCAATTTCGAGTTCATATTGTGGGAACAGACAGGTTAACTTTCAACGATGGAGATCTATCAGGCCAATAATATCGATGGTTTTTATGCATTCAGAGTGTTGAAATTGCATGGGGTTGAACATCAAGAGCGAACCCACGAAGTACAAGAATTACCTGAAGTCCTGAAGTGAATCTGGAACGTCCATCAGCAAGGACACATTGAGGAATATATTTTTCTTCGGTGACTTAACACTCTGGAAGGTTTGCGAAGCACTAGAACAAGAATTACCCGAAGTCCCGAAGTCCTGAGATCTTGCCACGTCACTTCGAGCCCATACCACTCCAAGAGATTTCCAAGAAAAAAATTCATAAAATCTCAAAGCCCAAACACTCGATGTCCCTAAGTGAATATGGATCATCCATCAACAATGACACGTGGAGGCAGATCTTTCACTTCGAAGAATTAGCACTCTAGGAGATTTCCAAGCACAATATTTACAAACTCTCGAAGCCCGAACTCCTGAAGAAAATCTGGACCGTCCATAAATGAGGACACACGGTGACAAATATCCCTCTTCAAATATACGACACTTTGGATGATTGCACGAGAAAGGAGATGAAAAATTCTGAAGCCCAAACTCCTGAAGTGAATCTGGACCGTCCAGATCTAGAGGCCACATGGAGGCAAATCTCTCACTTTGGAAATGCGACACTCAAGAGGATGGTAAGAACTATGCATTGAAAAGGCCTGAAGCCCGAACTCCTGAAGTAATTTCAGACTGTTGATCTCAAATCAACAAGAACCATTGATCCTCTCAGTAGGTAAGAAAGGAATATCACCTGGATCATAGATTGCAACATGATCGATGGCCACACTACATTGCGGGGACGTAAATTGATCGAACATTAATTTTCGAAAGCAGTCCCGCAATTGGAACCATGGTATTGTTGGAAGGGGGTACATGGTAGCTTATGGGCGATTGTGGGGGTCGGAGCGGTGTGGACCCAAACCACCCTTGACAACTTTCGCAATCACGTGCTTATATGACATTAGATCAGCATGTCACCTCCACTCACCTCCACTCACACTCCCATTACCGATTAAATTTCGCTACCAGTTCCCCCAACTACTCCCCATATCACCTATCACCTCCATGCATCCTGTCTTCCTATTGAACGCTCGCCTCCATGCCTTCCTGTTCACGACTAGGTCATCACAATGAAAGCGGGGAGAAGGGTCAGTTACATTCGAGACATAGTGCACTTAGTGTTGGACCTTGACCAATTTTTGAAGAATACTTGGTCATATTTGACCACTTTTGGGACTGTGACATCTTTCCAGGGAAGGAGCACAACACGAAGTGAAAATTAAGGAAGAAAGACCTATTTTTGGGTCCATTTTAAGGTTTTGGGTTGATGTAATGGGAAAGGGATGTTGGCCCGTGGGTTTACCCACGCTTAGGCCCATTTTTTAATCTATAAATAGGCAATGTAAATAGAGGAGAATAGTAGTAATGATAGTAATGCAGTACATCTATGTGTTGTATAACTGAAAGCTTAGTGCTAGTAACTAGATCTGTGTGATTGGATGTATCTTAGAGTGCTCTATGCATGAGATCGGAAAGCTAAGTGCAAGTTGTTGTAGTCTTGTGCTAAAGGGAAAGGAAGAAGGATCTAGCGAGCTACACAGATCTTCTGTCCTGTGCAAAGTAAGGGTCATTGAAGCTCTGTGCTGTAAATGCTTAACCAAGATAATATAAAGAAGACTTTGTGGACGTATCCCCAGGGTGGGGGTGAACCATGGTAACTGTGTGTATGGTGCTTTGTGCTTCGATCTAATATGTTTATCTCTTTCTTGGCTAAGTGCTTGATGTGATTAAGTAGATCTAGTTAAATCTCTGTGCTAATGCTATATGAATGAACGTTAGATATGATATATAAGATGCTTAGTGCTTGATCTATTGAATCTAACTTATATTTCTGTGGCTAAGTATTGAATCATATTTAGTATAAGTATTCACTACAATGCTCTGTGCTATCTATGAAGTACCAGACAGATTAAATATTGATGAAGGATCTATGCTAAGTGCTCTGTAAAAGATATAATCACAGATCAGTGTCCTAGCTAAGGTTGCAGATATCTAAGTCCTGCAACCACCCCTGTCTCTACCTCGGGTGAGACTTCATCTACTTCGTAGGTGTTGCTGGAAGGGCTGGTAGTTAGGGTTTTGTTGGTGCACTCTTGAGTGTTGAACCCTGGGTCTTCCCCTATGCCAACACTTAGCTTCCGAAAGCTCATGCACAAACAAAGAGTTAAGTCTCAGTCACAGGTCGATGCAGATTGGTTCCATAACACTTCAACAGACTACCTCTTCCTCAAGCAGTGATCTGCACATGCAACCAGTTGTCTCCAGTGGCCTCTAACAGCTCGGAGGCATGCCATTACTCAACACATATCTCTATTCTTTCAATCCAAGGCCTATTTTTTACCAATTCAGTTCCTCCAGCGCACCCATCGGTTCTGTCTCAGAGATTGTAGTAGTTTTTAATTGATTAATTCCAACATTTTCTTAGATTAGATACAAGAGTGGTCTTCTGTGTGTGATAAGAAACACTCTTACTGATTAAGTCCAGTTTCTTAGTGAAGTTAATAATTTTTTCCACAAACAATCACCTAAAATTAGGTTTCAGTCCCCTAAGGACGAGAACCTCTGCAACTCTGTTAAAGAGGGGGTCTTTGAATGTTTTGAGGGTCAGATTTTTTGGGAAAGGATAGCACTACATCAATCTGGTTGGACCTGTTCTATGCATGGATTAAATTTCTCTACCTGGTGAACATACTCTTGATGAAAATGTTTTGTTTAAATCTTCATGTGTTTTTATCTTATCTTGAATGCGGTTTCTGATTTTTACAAAGTACATGTCATTTCCTTTTAGCTATTGTGTAACTTTATCTTATTGATACACAACATGTGAAAACAACTAATGCTTGGTGAAGATTTTTTTTTATCGCAACATGAAGGAGTAATTGTGTCTTGATACACGTTTAATGTCTTGAAATGATATTTTAATTATTGAACTTCTTGCAACATATTATTCATTTAGTAGTTTGTTGTTTTTCCATTTGTTTTCTATTATTTCACTGGTCTGTCATTAGTGTGCCACCAACCAAGGAGGACCCTCATCCATATAATTTTTCCAACCCAACCTTTCTTTTGTCTTGGTAGAAAACCCTCTGACAAACCAACAAAAATTAAAAGCAACAACCATTCTAAACTCATAGGTGGCCTAGCTTTTCCCTTTAGCAGTCAGGTGCAGACCTGAGGACCAACATCTTCTGGCGGCATTTTCGGGGAATGGAGTAACAAAATATCTTTCCCTGGGAGAACGAAAATGATCAGATCTAATATTTGATGGTGAATAAAGACCAAACACATTCAGACTACATATCATTCACCTGATGACTCCATGGTTAAAGAATCCACTGGTGACTCCACAGTGTTAAGAAATCATATTTTCAGATGGAAGCCATCTTGGCTCGAAGTTTTGCTCCATTAAATTTCTTAGTTGTTCCTGGTTTTCCAAATGTTGTTCCTACTATAGATGAGTGGGAACATAGAGATGACAACCATGCTGAGCATTTGCTTGAGTTTCACGAACTCATGCATCACTGGGGAATACATCATGAGGATGTATTAATGAAGATGTTCTTGTACTCATTATAGAGATATGCTCATGAGTGGTATCGATCGTTCCCCCCTACTAGCATCTCTTCCCTAGAATAGTTCCATGCTGCATTCAGTAAGCACTGTAAAAGTTTTTTTCCAGCTGATTTACTTTTTGAGAATTGCTGTGAAGAATTTGAATCTCATATTCGACAGTCACTTATTAGTTATTCTAGTAGTGAAAATAAAGGGGAATTTTCCATTGAGGAAGTGGAGGAATATTCAGTTACATATGACTCTTATTCTAATCTTTTTATTCAAAAAGATGATGTTGGGAATTACATTAATGATGAAATTGATGATAAGAAGGCTTTGGAAACATCTTGCATTATTCTAGGTGACTCAGATAGTCGTTGTTATGATACATCTATTGTTCTATGTTCTCATAAAGATTTGATTAACTATGAGGAAAGGGATGTTGAAGGTCATGAGCAAGTTTTTCCCCTTCCTTCTGAAATTGTTGAGCAACATGAAATCTATAAGTCTGAAGATGACATTCTGGAGCTAGAATGAGTAAAAACCAGCAATGTAGAATACATACCCATTCATTTCAAACAACAAGATGAGCAATATCAAGAGTATTTTGCTACCCTTTATGGTTGTGAATCACATGAATTTCATGATCCTTTTCAACGAGGACATGAGAAACTCCGTATTGTCTATAATGCATATATTACACAACAACAACTTTGTCCTCTCAACAAGTTGGAGGATTTTCATGAGTTTCAAGAGCCAATAGTGAGATGGATGGATTCTTATTTTTCCAAAATACCAAAGGTTGGAAGTTTTAGCATGATCATCATTTGCAACTGTAAGTACCATATGCCTGCCAACTTCTTGTCGCATTTGATATATCCTCTTTGGATTATTCTAAACAATGACATGCACAAAGTTACGGTTCTCAGTCAAATGTTTTCTTGGTTTCATTGGAAGTGGAATTACACATGATTGAGTTGGTTTTCAGCTGAATAGAGTAGGTAGTAGGAGAATTAGTTCATAGTTCGAGCATTAATTTTTTAATTTTTAGTTCGTAGATTGTTTTTCAGTGTGTTGGTTTTCAGTAGCTTGTTTGAATAAGAGAATCCATAGCCCAACAAAGGCACTGGGGTTTAGATGCAGTTTCAATTTTCAGTAAAGAATCCATAGCCCAACAAGGCACTGGGGTGTAGTATGAGTTTTTAATTCAATAAAATCCATGGCTGAGACACAGTAGCAGATAACACAGGGCTGGAAGACAAATATAGGTAAGAAATGGAAGGTAAGAGCAGTTATTTAATATCAAGGCAACAATCTACAGTTCTTATCACCTCACAGGGATGAGCTATCCCAAATTGGAGCCAATGTTGTAACCTAGGTCTTCACCCTTCCCTCTCCTCTCTCTTTTCCCTATGCCTTCATCAATTTTTCCACTTCTGGTTGGTTAAGTCAGTTTCCCATTACTGAGTGACTTGGTTCTTATTCATTTCTTTCTTGATTGAGTCTTTGCAATTTTCTTTTTTCTATTGTTGCTTGAAGGATAATTACATGTTGTATTTGGTTCAAAATGCTTGTCATCATTCTTTCCATTGATTGAGATCATAGTAGGTCAACCAAGCCTTTTTGTATGCACATAAAATGCCCATGGACAAACGAAACAATCTAGAACGGTCAATTTCAGGCTCAGATCATGGGAACAAACATGTTAACTTTCAATGGTGAAGATCCATTGGGCCAATCAAATCAACGATTTTCATGCATTCAGAGTGCCGAAATTGCACAGGGTTTAACATCATGAGCGAACCGATGAAGTACAAGAATTATCCGAAGTTTCGAAGTGAATATGGAATGTCCATCAGCAAGGACACGTGGAGGCAGATATTTCACTTCGAAGACTTAGCACTCTGGGAGATTTCCAAGCACAAAATTTACAAACTCTCGAAGCCCGAACTCCCAAAGAAAATTTGGACCATCCATCAATGACGAAACGCGGTGAAAAATATCCCTCTTCATATACATGGCACTTCAGAGGATTGTGCAAGCAAGGAGAATAAAAATCCCGAAGTGAATCTGGACCGTCCAGATCCAGTGGCCACGTGGAGGCAGATCTCTCACTTCAGAAATGCAAAATTATAGAGGATGGCAAGAACTATGCATTGAAAAGGCTCGAAGCCCAAACTCCTAAAGTAATTGCAGACCATTGATATCAAATAAAAAAGAACCGTTGATCCTTACAGTAGGTAAGAAAGGAATGTCACCCAGATCATAGATTGTGACACGATCAATGACCACACTGCATTGCAGGGATGTAAACTGCTTGAATGTTAATTTTCCAAAAGCTGTCCTGCAATTGGAACCATGGTATTGTTGGAATGGTATGTGGCATATTGTGGGGGATTACGGGGGTCGGAGTGGTGTGGAACCAAACCACCTTTGAAAACTTCTGCAATCATGTGCATATACGAAATTAGGTCACCACGTCATCTCCACTCACCTCCACTCACACTCCCGCTACCGCTCAACATTCGCCACCTGTTCCCCTGACTACTCCCCATATCACTTATCACCTCCATGCATCCTGTCTTCCTATTGGATTCTTGCCTCCACATATTCCCGTTCATGACCAGGTCATCACAATGAAAGTGGGGAGAAGGGTCAGTTATAGTAGAGACATAGTGCACTTATCTTTTGAAAGCTCAGACACAGATAGAGAGTTAAGTCTCAGTCACATGTCGACGCAGATTGTTTCCAAAACACTTCAGCAGACTACCTCTTCCTCAAGCAGAGATATTCTCATGCAGCTAGTTGTCTCTAGTGGCCTCCAACAACTCACATACATGCCATTACTCAACACAGAGCTCTGTTATGTCACTCCAAGGCCTATTTTCTTCCAATTCAGTTCCTCCATCACACACATCAGTTCTGTCTCAGAGATAGTAGTAGTTTTTAATTGATTAATTCCAACATTTTCTTAGATTAGATACAAGAGTGGTCTTCTGTGTGTGATAAGAACCACTCTTGCTGATTAAGTCTAGTGTCTTAGTGAAGTTGATAATTTTTTCCACAAACAATCACCTAAAATTAGGTCTCAGTCCCCTAAGGACGAGAACCTATGCAACTCTGTTAAATAAGGGGTGTTTGAATGTTTTGAGGGTCATATTTTTTGGGAAAGGATAGCACTAGATCATACTAGTTGGACCCATTCTATGCATGGATTAAATCTCTCTACCTGGTGAACATACTCTTGATGACAATGTTTCATTCAAATCTTCATGTGTTTTTATCTTATCTTGAATGCGGTTTTTGATTTGTGCAAAGTACATGTCATTTCCTTTCAGCTATTGTGTAACTTGTCTTTATTGATATACAACCTATGAAAATAGCTAATGCTTGGTGAATATTTGTTTTTATCGCAACTTGAAGGAGTAATTGTGTCTTGATAGATGTTTAATGTCTTGAAATGATATTTCAAGTATTGAAATTCTTGCAACAGATTATTCATTTAGTATTTTTTTGTTTCCCTTTGTTTTCTATTATTTCACTGGTCTGTCATTAGTGTGCCACCAGCCAAGGAGGACCCTCATCCATATCATTTTTCCAACCCAACCTTGCTTTTGTCTTGGTAGAACAACCCTCTGACCAACCAACAAAAAATTAAAAGAAACAACCATTCTAAACTGATAGGTGGCCTAGATTTTCTCTTTAGTAGTCAGGTGTAGACCTTAGGACCAACATCTTTTGGCACCACTGTAGTTTCAAGTTTTAGTAAAGAATCCATAGCCCAACAATGCACTGTGGTGTAGTATCAATTTTTAATTCAAAAAAATGCATGGCTGATAAACAATAGTAGATAACACAGGGCTCACAGACAAACAAAGGTAAGAAATGGAAGGTAAGAGCAGTTATTTAGTCTCATGACACCGATATACAGTTCTTAGCACCTCACAGGGATGAGCTATCCCCAGTTGGAGCTAATGTTGTAACCTAGTTCAACACCCCTACCTCTCCTATCTCTTTTCCCTATGCCTTCATCAAGTTTTCCTCTTCTAGTTGGTTAAGTCAGTTTCCCATTACTGAGTGACTTGGCTCTTATTCATTTCTTTCTTGATTGAGTCTTTGCGCATTTCTGTTTATATCGTTTCTTGAAGGATAATTACATGTCATATTTAGTTTGAAATACTTGTCATCATGTTTTCCATTGATTGAGCTCACATAAGGTCGACCAAGCCTTTTTGTATGCACAAGAAACGCCCGTGGACAAACACAACAATATAGAGCGGTCAATTTCAGGCTCAAATTGTGGGAACAAACATGTTAACTTTCGACGGTGGAGATTCAATCAAGCCAATCAGATCGACGGCTTTCATGCATTCAAAATGTCGAAATCTCACGGGGTTTAACATCAAGAGCGAACCCACAAAGTACAAGAATTACCCTAAGTTAATTTGGATCGTCCGTCAACAAGGAAATGTGGAGGCAGATCTTTCACTTCAGATACTTAGCACTCCGGAAGGTTTGCAAAGAACTGGAACAAGAATTACCCAAAGTTTCGAGATCTTTCCACGTCACTCTGGGCCCGTACCACTCCGAGATATTTCCAAGCACAACATTCTTAAAATCTCAAAGCCAGAACACCTAAAGTCCCGAAGTGAATCTAGACCATCCATGAGCAAGGACACATGGAGGCAGATCTTTCACTTCAAAGACTTAGCACTTCGGGAGATTTCCAAGCACAATATTTACAAAGTCTCGAAGCCTGAACTCCCAAAGAAAATATGGACTGTCCATCAATGAGGACACGGGGCAAAAAATCTCCCTCTTTGGATATACGACACTTCGGAGGATTGCACGAGCAAGGAGACGAAAAATCCCAAAGCCCGAACTCCTGAAGTGAATCTGCACTGTCCAGATCTAGAGGCCATGTGGAGGAAGATCTCTCACTTCGGAAATGCAAGACTCCGGAGGATGGTAAGAAATACGCATTGAAAAGGCCCGAAGCTCAAACTCCTGAAGTAATTGCAGACCGCTGATCTAAAATAAAAAAGAACTATTAATCCTTGCAGTAGGTAAGAAAGGAATATCACCCAGATCATAGATTGCAACATGATCGATGACCACACTACATTGTGGGGACGTAAACTGCTCGAACATTAATTTTCCAAAGGGGTACCGCAATTGGAACCATGGTATTGTTGGAAGGGTATGTGGAAGATTGTGGGGGATTGCGGGGTTAAGAGCGGTGTGGACCCAAACTACCCTTGACAACTTCCAAAATCATGTTCTTATATGACATCAGGTCACCACATCACATCCACTCATCTCCACTCACACTACCGCTACCACTCAACCTTCGCCACCTGTTCCCCCGACTACTGCCCATATCACCTATCACCTCCACACATCCTGTCTTCTTATTGGACACTCGCCTCCACGTTTGCTTGTTCACAACTAGGTGATCATAGTGAAAGTGGGGAGAAGGGTCAGTTACAGTCAAGACAAAGTTCGCTTAGCTTCTGAAAGCTCAGATATAGACAAAGAGTTAAGTCTCAGCCACATGTCGATGCAGATTGGTTCCAAAACACTTCAATAGACTACCTCTTTCTCAAGAAAAGATTTTCTCATGCAACCAATTATCTCCAGTGGCCTCCAACAACTCACATTCATGCCATTATTCAACACAGAGCTCTGTTTTGTAACTCCAAGGCCTATTTTCTTCCAATTCAGTTCCTCCAACGCACGCATCAATTCTGTCTCATAGACAATAGTAGTTTTTAATTGATTAATTCAAACATTTTCTTAGATTAGATACACGAGCGGTCTTCTGTGTGTGATAAGAACCACTCTTGTTGATTAAGTCCAATGTCTTAGTGAATTTAATAATTTTTTCCACAAACAGTCACCTAAAATTAGGTCTCAGTCCCCTAAGGACGGGAACCTCTGCAACTTTGTTAAATAGGGGGTCTTTGAATGTTTTGAGGGTCATATTTTTTGGGAAAGGATAGAACTACATCAGACTGGTTGGACCCGTTCTATGCATGGATTAAATATGTCTACCTGGTGAACATACTCTTGATGACAATGTTTTGTTCAAATCTTCATGTGTTTTTATCTTATCTTAAATGCAGTTTTTGATTTGTGGAAAGTACATGTCATTTCCTTTTAGCTATTGTGTAACTTGTATTTATTGATACACAACCTATGAAAACAACTAATGCTTGGTGAATATTTGTTTTTAACGCAACCCAAAGAAGTAATTTTTGTATTGATACACATTTAATGTCTTGAAATGATATTTTAAGTATTGAACTTCTTGCCGCAGATTATTCATTTAGTAGTTTGTTGTTTCCATTTGTTTTCTATTATTTCACTGGTCTGTCATTAGTGTGCCACCAGCCAAGGAGGACCCTCATCCATATCATTTTTCCAGCCCAAACTTGTTTTTTTCTTGGTAGAATAACCCTTTGAACGACCAACAAAAATTGAAAGAAACAACCATTCTAAAATTATAGGTGGCCTTGCTTTGCCCTTTAGCAATCAGGTGTAGACCTTAGGACCAACATGGCGACTAAGGCTTTGTTGGAGGTACCTGCAGTGCTGATCACTCCAAGTTGTACAAGCTTATCTTCCTCTCTAATCAAAGAAACACAAAGGACTCAAGAGTGGGTTTTTGATAAGCTTTCCCTAGAGCCTCTCTCATGGCATAAAAGGTAGATACAAACACAAAATAGGCACTACCTAGTTGAGAAAGAATAATATAGATGCAACACTCTTCCTCCATATTTATCTCACATTCTTCACATAAAATTATGAGTGTTTTAAACTTAGATAAATAGTCTCCAATGCAAGAAAAATCACTCGGGCTTAAAGTCAGTACTTGATTTTATAACTGTTGTACTCGAATAGTATTGAGTTTACCAAACACATATTCAATCTTTTCCCAATATTTGTCGGGGTCATCAATTTATTTAAGGTGGAACCTTAAATTAGGAGAGATGGAAATTCCAATTTGTCCATGTGCTTCGTCACTCCTATTAGCCCATTTGACTTTCTTATTAGCATAAGTGGATTCTTTTTCCTTTCCCAAGGTAATCTGGTACAAACCTTTACTTCTTAATAAATCCTCCATATGATATTTCCATTGGAGGTAGTTGGTGTTGGTAAGCAAAATATTACTGGAAGACGCTCTAATACCATGCTCAAAAACACATGGTTAGATCTTGATTAGGTTACCCGAAAAATGCACCTTTTCCTATTTGTTTCTGATTTGCTGAGATTGCACGGGGCATGATGAAAAGAACATATGCAGATCTAAAACAGTAGAAATCCAGAAAAAAATAATATAAAATCGAAATAAAACCAAAACAATAGTCTACAAAAATTTAAAAATGGCGTATTCAGGCTTTATACCTCTAGATCTGACTGAAATGGCCGTATCTTGGGCAAACATAAACCGTTTTGAGTGAAACGAAAAATGTTTCTAACTGAAACAAGTGCTCCAAACGTAATGGAATAGTCCTATAAGCCCAGAAATGTACATAAATGGAAGAAAATGGATATGAGGAAACTCGGCTTCATGATATCGATCTACAACATGAGGGGGTCTTCAAACAGGATCTGATACCATGTTCGACAACACTGGTATTCCAACAGAGGACATACACCTTCAATAAATACTCACACAACCAGATCAAATATCAACACACCAATTCTTTAACATGGTAAAACCCCTACAGGGAAACATCCACGACCCCAACCAACATGACCACTTGGAGTAGTTTATTAATGCAAAAGAAAAAGATTACAGAGAGATTTTACAAGAGAGTTTTCACAATCAATCATTGGAAAATGAACCTCCATGTTATTTAAATAGAGATCATGGACCAGTCAGGTGCTAAGCCACAAATCAATGGTCATTAATATCGAGGAGAATATGAACCTTTGAATCACTCTATGTCGGGAATATATCATGACTGTCAGATTTCATAACTACAAATGCATACTAATGCATACTAAAGAGACACACTAAGAAACACACTTTTTCCTAATGACACATTAGACCAAGTAGATCTTAAATAACTCCTAAGTGTCTAAATATCCTAACATTGTTTGCATATAAGCTAATGGATAAAATTATTTTCTTAATGCAATAGTAAATTCATCCCAAGAAGAAATTATTTTACCCTGTTAGATGAGATCGGTTTGTGGCTTACTTTTCCACCATATCAAAGCTGTGTCGCCCAGACAGAGGGTATCCAACTGTATATCTGCAGTGTCATCCATGATTTTCTATACCCTACAATATACTTCAATTTTTTTGATCCAATTATCCAAATTTTCTTCATTTACTTCTCCATCATAAATCGACAAATCAAACTTTACATTTAACTTTAATAAAGGAAAATCATGAGCATGAGAATGAGAAGAATTCTTAGAAGGTTTCTTCTTATGAGAATAATGTTCACTTTTGTCAGAAGAATATTATGTTGATGATGATGAGGGCGAAGGAGGCTCTAAAGGTTCTTCAACTCCTCCTTCTTCTTTAGCCTTTACTGATGTTTCAGCTCCTCCTTGAGCCCTACAATATAGTTCTTCTACCATTGTATTCATCTTGAGAAATTCCTCTGTCATAACCTCATGGCTCATTATAGGATCTTCTCCTCCTCCATATGCCATTCCTCATTTTCAAAATTCTCTTTGATTTTCTGGGTTGAAGTCTTCAAGCGTGCCTTCACCTTGTTTGGATTTGGATCTCGTAAGAATTCACTTACAAATACCTATCAAACCTGCTTTGATACTAACTTGATCTGAAAATATTTATATGTTAAATTAGTTCTTAAGCATACATTAACATCCAACCTGATTAAAAAATTGTGACCATTATGACTATTTGCAAATTAACATGTGAATCCCCTTACTTATCCAAAAACTTCATTAACTGATAAATAACTTGCAGAAGTTAAAATGATGAAATTGAGAGAAATAGAAACAACAAATAACAAGGCACACTAAACAAGTTGATAAGGAAGTTCACCCATATTGGGCTACATCTTCAGGCCCACTTCCAATGTGAGACCACTTTATTAATGCTAAAAACTACTTAATACAATGACGACTTCAACTTGTGTTTCCAAAATGACCTTCTGATCTGCTGCACAAACTCATGTGTGACTTTCAAAATCAGTTCTGCTTTGGAAAAATGAATCTTTTGACTACAAACACTCTATATATCTCTGAAAAGACTAATAACAACATAACAAAACCAAAATGGTAGAGTTTCTTGGCACAAAATAACTTTTTAGTGCAATGGTTGGGCACTGAGTTTATATAATGGAGGTTGGGGTTTCAAACCCGCCCAATGCTGCTATATTCCTGTTTCGTGCGTTTAAAAAACTTTAATATAATAGATCTTGGCGGGCTTTACAACTGGCGCTTGTTGGCGCAACGGTCAGGATGTTTGGGTCATCAACCTAGAGGTCATGGGGTCGACCCCAATTGACGCCCATATTTGGCATATGGTTACAACAATTTCTCTTTAAATATAAGATTCTCATTTGGCATATTCGATGGCGCAATTTGGCATATTGGTTAAGATTGTTGTACTATTGTGATGAGGTCAGGGTTTGATCCCTATTGAGGCCAACAAAGTTTGATTCACTTAAGCCACATTGGCCAATTGGAGGGTGCCACATGGAAGCCTCTAATTGAGACACATCACTTGACCATACACCCAATCATCTTCCTTGTCAACATGCCATGTCACCACCATACTGCCACTTACCACATCATAGCTATACAATCCATGTGTCTGTCTATAGAGTGCCACGTCTCATCCTTTTAGTGATTCCACATGGCACCTGCCTTTTGCCATGTTTACCTATTTTTTCAAAACTTCAAAAGACCATTTCTTTCTGATACGACGTCTGTTTGAGCCCGTTAAAGTTGCATTGGAAAGATCTCATTGAGCTCTACGCAATGGAGTCATTTTCATCAACATTTGAGATTGTCAATTTTTGAGTGTTCTTAGATCCACTTGGATCAAACATGCAACTTCTAGGTAAAAAAATCACAAGTTTTTCAACCAAGAACATGGAAAATGAGTACTAGTAGGTGGAAACATGAATGTTGTTCATTCTGTCCTAATGATACCATTTACAAATTCAATACAACCCCATTACCCATGTGTGGACTGATCGAAAAGCATATTCCTTATGTCTACCACAAAAAATCAACATATTAAATGGTTCCATAATCAAATTAAAACATTTCCTTATTTACATGGCATATTATAATATCCCAACTCAATTTGGATTCAATATGATATTGATGTAATCCCACGTCAGTGTACATGCAAGGTACTAGAAGAAAATATGTAGAGCTAGAATATAATTATTATCACAATAGCTAGCAGAATGAATGAAACAACAAACACAATGACACAATTGATCCAAAAGATGATACATTTATTATCTTGAGAGCCAAGTTTACTTGCCTCTTCGATGGGGAAACC
Source organism: Picea glauca (assembly GCA_000966675.3). Classification (NCBI taxonomy): domain Eukaryota; kingdom Viridiplantae; phylum Streptophyta; class Pinopsida; order Pinales; family Pinaceae; genus Picea; species Picea glauca. Next base: position 102,983 of record JZKD02S1674540.1, on the reverse strand, counting down.
TCCAATAAAGCAGAGATCAAGTACACATAGATTCAAAAGATAACCTTTTCTATTCTTTCTACCCCTATTTATACTATTTTTTTTTCCGAGAAAGAAAAAAATTTATATTTCATTATAAAAATATGCATGTTATTGTCCTTATCTATAGAAAAATACTTCTCAACTTCTTTCTGTTCATCCTTTACCAACATATTTTACAAGCTCATTCTTCTGTTCAAAACAATGCATACACATCTTTTTTCTTACATTTCCTTTACTATAATATCATAAAAATTAAACATACAAAAAGAGTCATACTCCCAGTCTTACAAACTGGATATTAAAGATCAAAAGACATATCACGAACTAACTGGTTATTCTAAAATTCCTGGTAGAAAAATGCCCTTGCTTTAAGTTCCAATGCCTCCTTGGAAAACTGACCTGCCTTTTGATTTGCTTTCCTATAGACATGAACACAACATAACCATTCCAACTCACCCAACAACTCCCTAATCATTTTCATTAATGGTTGTAACCTTGCCACCCAAATTTTTACTTTTCCATTGACCAAATACACCACCTCTTCTCTATTTATACTATTTATATCCTCTAGAGAACATTTTAGAGAAATAACTTTCTAAAGGAAGAATATTTCAGTAAGTCTTCTTACATTAGACATGTTCACATTATTACATAGGCCTTATTTACTAATGACAAACTTTATTACATATCAAAACATATTATTCTATCTACTTGAGGGGTTAATGAGGTTAATCCCATAACATAGCCTCCCCCTTAAAAAAAAACCTTGTCCTCAAGGCCTGAGATGCGGGAATTGTTGCAGAAAGGTGGCCAACTCCCACGTGGCATCCTTGGGTGGTGTATCCTTCCATTGTATTAAAACCTCCTGAATTGTGCTCTATCGAAGATGACGTTCGCGTTGGGGTAGGACTGCTTGTGGCTGAAACTAAATGGAACCTTATTCATCCAAATATTGGAGACTAGTTTGAATCAGAGACTTGGTTCCCAACACTTTCTTTAAGTAAGAAACATGAAAAATTGAATGGAGCTTAGAGTGACTGGACATTTCCTATTCACTTCAGGATTGTATAAGGGTCATAAAACTTTGGAGCAAGTTTCGAGTAGTGATTTTCTTTGAGGGAAGTTTTCTTACAAGGTTGGAGACGAAGAAACATTTGAACCCCTTCAAAAAAATGGAGTTCAGAATAACACCAATCAACTTGTTTCTTCATGAAATTCAGAGCCGAGACCAAATTATTTTTGAGGGTATGTAGAATGTCAACTCAGACTGTAAGGATTATGTCGACCTCTTGGACCTTGGAGACACTTGAAATATAAGATAATAGAGAGGGTGGATTTTGACCATAGACCACCTCAAAGGGAGTCATGCGAGTAGCACCACGGTAAGATGTATTGTACCACCATTCATCTAGTGGTAACCATTAAATTCATTGATATTTCCATTCGGATGAGAAGAACCTCAAACATGCTTCCAAGCACTTGTTGACAACATTTTTATGACCATTAGTCTGGGGATGATATGTAGTGCTGAGATGCAATTGGGTGCCTTGGAGCATGAACAATTCTTGCCAAAATTTTCTTGTGAAAGTTGGATCATGGTCAGAGACAATAGAGTAGGGAATTCCATGGAGTTTGAAGATATTGTACATAAAATCTTGAGCCACGGTGGAGGCTTTGAATGTTGGAATGATTGCCAAAGGACTAATGTTGTCATTAATTCAAAATTACAGATTTACAAATAAAATCAACATTTCTAAGATTTATTTATATATAGGTTTACAAGCATATTAAAAAAAGGGGGTGCACGTGAAAAAGTAAAAAGTGAAATGGTGGTTTTAAAAAGTGAATCCCATGGTATTTGGAAAACTGAAATAACAAAATGAGAATTAATTATCAAATTAATGTGTGTCATGTATTTTTGAATTAACATGTCCCTTCATGAAGGGTTATGATAAATTATTGAGATAAAGAGTGTGGGTGAAAGATGTAATAACATTTCAAGAAGTGAATGAACAAAGATTGAATATCATTCCAAAAGGGGAGAGTTGCGAAATCAATTTTAGGTCAGCTTGGCATTTTCACAATAACTTATTTTATGGGATGTTAAGACCAAATTTTTTGAGGAGATGAAGGTGAGATCTCTGGGTACATCTGGTTAAAATTATAGATATTGGTTTGCTACACTTTTTGAGATATACCATGTGGAAGTTAGGGTTCCTGAATGCTCCCGAAATCAGTTTCAAACAAGCCAGTTTGAAATTTTTTCTATAACTTGTTTTCTGGGATTTTTCAAATCGTGAAATTTTTAGGAGATGGAGGCGAGATATTTGAGTACATATGGTTAAAATTATAGATGTTGGTTCGCTACACTTACTGATATATTCACTAAGTAATTTAGGGTTTATGAATAGTCCTAAAATCAGTTTCAAATATGCTAGTTTGGAATTTCACTATAACTTCTTTTCTGGGACTTTTTAGACCGTGAAAATTTTAGGGATCCAAGGAGACATATAGAAGTACCTCAGGTAAAAATTTCAATTTTTTTTTCTCTATACTTTCTGAGATATACCCCATGAAATTTATGGTTTTTGAATGGTCTTGAAATCTGTTTCAAACATGTAAGCTTGGAATTTTCTCGATAACTTCTTTTATGGGACTTTTCAGACTGTGAAATTTTCAAGGATTTGAGGAGACATACTGAAGTACCTTAGATAAAAATTTCAGAATGATATTTGAAAAATTGGATACATGATATGTTGTAAAAGTGCGTTCCTAGGAAGAGGCCAAAAACAATGAGCTTTGAGAAAGGTACCATAAATTTCATTTGTGTTGAAATATTGTAACTGCGAAGAATATTCTAATTATAATTGAGTTATTATCATATAGATCAATCCCCTTTTGTGGATTGATCATGTTAGAACTTATGTATGGCCAAATCCCCTTTTGTGGATTGGTTAAACCCTAATTAAATGGTTCTAATTGCGAAGTTGGCCCCCAGGGCTAATTAAAGTGGTTTTAGCCACTAGTTGAAGAAGTCAACCCTTCCTAATGAAGAGACACAACCCTAGCACCCCTTATCTAGTATAAATAAGAGAGGATGGCACCTCATTATATTGATGGGTAAACTATATACCTTAATTTCCCTCAATTAAATTATCAACCAGGGCAAGTAGAATTAGAGTTGTGACACAGTATGAGTCAAGGTAGAGTAAGGATTATCTACTTGTGAGGTTTGGAAAGTGAATCTAGCTAGACAAAAGGAAATTTTATCCTAGGGACTCGTGCTTTATTTACAATTCTAAAAAAATTATGAACAAGCTAAACTCTATTTAGACGATGAGATTTTCTTCAAATGTACAAAGTAATCTACAAATGGGAATGGTAAATTCATTATTATAAGTGAAAAAATCTTGAATAAAAGAAAACTACATTTCTTTAAGAAAAATCTATAATTATGGACAGTGAACTCATAAAAACAAGCTATCTTTCAAAAGCAATTCTTTACAGTGAACTCTATTCTTAAAACATTTTTTCAAAGACTCACGATTACTTCTATTTTACCACATCATTTACACTAGTTTGATTAACTGAAAGTAAAGAGCATCGTGACAATATTCAAATGTAATGGTTATGTCTATGGTGACAGATTATGTCACGATGACATCTTAACACTATTGATAATTCAAGCGAAATCAATTCGATGCTAATTTATATAGAGATATGCAGAGTAGGAATAAGACAATCTATGGAAAGATTTACCATTATGAAGATATCAATACATGTTCTTATAATTAATACAGTCTATAAACATTGTGAAAAAGAGATTTAAAATAAACTCTTATCCTATCACTCTGATGCTGGAAATATTCTACACAGAGTTAACAATTTATGCAGACCTACATGAAGTAATTGAAAATCGTAACTTAATGAAGCATAAGTGGCTGTAATATACACTGCCTAAATAACCAATATACAAAGTAACCTACAATTTATAAAACAAGAAAAGTAATATTGTATATAATTGAACTGTTAGATGACTATGGGTATATACACATTAGTAAAACACAACTTGCTTAAGAGATCTTAGATTTCAAATTATGGAAAATTAGATATAGACAACTACGAGTAACCTATAAGCCATATAAAAATACAACTTCAGAAAGCAACCTGCACAAATTTGAAGACATAGTAAATAAACAAGACACACAAACCACTGGTGCCCCCCCATGTAGTCGTGGTATTGCTCCAGTTCAATAGACAATCATGATCAACACATTAGCTTATTTTAACAACATCAAACGATTTTGTAGAGGATAATTTAAAATGGTGATTATATCATTATGTGTTTTTGGTCTCAGAGAGAGTTCCAGTATTTATAGATTTTTAGACATAGCTGAGAGGTCGACCACTAAAAGGCTCGATGCTCTCCTACAACCCAAAGTTCATTAAAACTAGATAACTGATAGTATCTTCTTAACAACTCATGCGCTCAAATCCAAAGTCGAATGCAATGGTTCGATTCAAAGTAATGAGCTCCATAGCTAGAGACCTCGAAAAGGTACAAAACACATATTTCGTATTCACCATGAAAAAACCGCCGATATGCCAACTCACAATTGCACTACGCTCCGAGGGCCGGATCGAGGGTCAGATCTCGTTTTCGTCCTGTTTCAAACAAACGAGAAATGTTAGTAGATTATACTGACTCAATTAAAGACAAACCATCATAAAATCATAAAAAATAAGGACTACACATACCTTATGTTGATCCATAGCAAATTGATGGAAGAAACCTGATAATACCCTCAAGAAGAGCTAATAGAAGCATAAACTGTATAATCTCCATGTGCAAAAATTGATTTGGACAAAGGAAAAATGGGCAAAACACAGAGTCATCATAGCTCACTCACTAAAGTCACTCATCTAGTGTGCAAGTTTGGAGGCAGCTACAGTTGGAAGAAGAAAGAGAGAGAGTCACATTGCTCAATCTTGGATATTCTCTAGTGTTTAGTCTTTTATCTTGGCATTGTATTGGCAATCTATATTAAGGAAGTTTTTGCTGAGTTTTCTCCCCCATGAGGGTTTCCCAGGATAAAATGTTGTGTACCTTGTGATTGTGTTTCTCTCAGTGATCCTACTTATGCTATTATTGTCTAGTAAATTGAAAAGAACTTAATAACAACTCTAAATTTAACATGGTATCAAAGCTAAATTGAAGAGAGAACCTTTCATTGGGTGATAAAAAATGTCATTGTTTCCATACAAGAAAATTAGGGCTTTTTATTGGAAGAGAAATTTCACTTGAAAACCATCTAGAAAAATGCACCCTAGCCTAGTGAACTCATTGGCAGCTTGAGTGCACCTTTTCCATGACCTGAGCCTCCAGAAACTGAAACCCTAGTTTTTGATGGTACCAGAAAACTAGGAAACCAAAACCAGTACTAGAATTACAAGTCCAGATTTGCGTAGGCTCAGTTTCAAGGGGTAAAATTTGGATTTTCTGAAAACAGACTGCACTAGCCTACTCGCCTCATCCAAGCACACCTCCTAGTAAGTTCATATTTAATTACTAAGCACTTTAAATTTTTGGTCATTTTCCCAGCTCCAGGTCAAGATGTCTACATGCACCAAGCTTGTTGACAAGTTAGAAGGTGTGGAAAAATTCCGTTCTTGGAAGTATAGGATTGCACTCATTCTTGAAGAGAATGACCTTGCAAAATTTATAAAGGATAATGTACTGGTGTTGGATCATGTTGTCATTGATGCCAATGGTTTGATTGATTGATGTCATTGATTGATGTCAAGTGATTGATTGATCTCAAAAGATTGATTGATTGATGATTGATGTAATGTAATATGTATTGTCCTTGATGAGAATGCATAGATGCAGATGGATCAATGAGTTGTCATTGAAATGATGAAGATTGATCAATGAGTTTTCATTGATACATGATGAAGATGGATCGATGTGGTTTCATTGGTATATGATGCACTGTTGGAAAAATGTATAGATGAATCATTATTGTCTTATCATGATTGATAAGGTGCACAAATGGATGAACTCCAAAGTGGTCCCCTTATGGTGAAATCCCTCACAGGAAGACACGTTGTGGATTGAGTTATCCTAGAAGAAGGGTTGGAGGACCCATGATCTCATTATTCTCTTATCATGATTGATAAGGTGCACAAATGGATGAACTCCAAAGTGGTCCCCTTATGGTGAAATCCCTCATGGGAATACACTTTGCAGATTGAGTTATCCTAGAAGAATGGTTGGAGGACCCATACTTGTATGTGGAACAATGAGATGAAGATAAAGGAAATTGTTGGTGAAACTATCCTAGATGGATAGTTCTTGTCATTCCATTTCCGGTGGTATGTGTAATGTCACATAACTCCTCATGGTTTGAGAGTTATGGCCTTACGAAGATGAAGGACCCCCACATGAAGGCTTGAATCCCCCAAGGTCAAAGAAGTC
>JZKD02S1674540.1:79531-91004 GCA_000966675.3 Picea glauca | reverse complement strand
AGACTAGGAGGTATAATTACAACTAATGGCCTAAAGAAGACATAAATAAAATAACATTACTAATATAATATGCCCCAATTAAGGGGTAATGAGCCAATATTAGGGCTTAACAGTTTGATTCCCTAACCAGTATGTATGAAGGAAATAACATCAACTAGAAGATGAATCTAAGAACCCAACTCAAAAGTACAAGGATGCAGAAAGGAGAAACAATCCATGTCTATTTCTCTAGGATTTCTCAATTTAAGGAACAACTAGAAGCAATTGGAGACAACCTATATGAATATGAACTCATAATGACAACTCTTAATGGTCTCACAATACCTTGGGATTCCTTCATCCAAACCATCTGTGCAAGAAAGGAGAAACTCCAATTTGACAGTCTTTGGGAAGAATGTGTTCAAGAAGAAGCAATAATAGCTAACCGAGAAGCAGTACTATTAAGGGATGAAGATCAAGCCCTAGTTTCTCATGATAAAGGAGGAAATAAAAGGTCTCACTTCCATAAGTATAAACACCTACATAAGGAATCTCAATACCCAAAGAGATTCACCCACTTCCATAAAGAATCTCACCCCCCAAGGAGATTCCAGAAATTTCAGAATGAACAAAGAAGAGTAAAATGATTCTCCTCTTATCAATGTTATCATTGTGATAATATGGGACATATTTCTAAGAATTGTCTAGCCAGAAGAGAAGAATACAAGAAAATAAATAACAAGAGAGATCATGCGCATGCAGTTGAAGATGATGAGCCACCCACGAAGATGACTAAATAAGAGATTGAAAACTATGTTCTATTTTCTGCCCTCTCAGGATCTGTGTCACCTGGAGAGGATACTTGTCTCATAGATGGTGGTGCTTCTAAGAACATGACAGGTCAGAGAGACATTCTCTCTATCTTTACAGAAAATAACTTTCCCCAGGAAGTTACACTCAGAGATGATTACCAGTACCCAATCAAAGGATTGGGAGAATCCACCTACAAACTTGATTCAGGGACCTCTATGAAGATGAATGATGTACTATATGTACTGGGTTTGAAAAATAACTTACTTTCTATCTCACCTTTAAATAATAAATACTTCAGAGTTGCTTTCATAGATGTTGAAGTTCTTATGTGGCCTAAAGGAAAAACCATAGAAGATGCAATTGTTATTGGAGGAGAAGAAGGTGGCCTGCATAAGTTAAAAGGTCACTCAGATGCAACTTTGACTCACTCCACTGAGAGTTGATGCCAAGTTTGGCATAGAATACTTTCTTACATCAACTACAAAATCTTACCTTATGTGAGCAAGGTAGTTTTAGGTCTACTAGAATTCAAGGTTGATCATGAAGGTGTGTGCAATGGATGTGCAAAAGGAAAGAACATAAAGAATCCTTACCCGAAGAGAGACAGTAAAAAATAAGGAATCTTGGAACTCATCCACTCAGATGTATGTGGCCCAATGCCATCAACCTCTCTTAGTGGGTATGTATACTATGTGTCATTTATTGATGATTATTCTCACAAGACTTGGGTTTACTTCCTGAAATCAAAAGTTGAAGTGTTTGGAAAATTCAAGGAATTCAAAGCCTTGATAGAGAATCTCTCTGAAAGGAAAATCAAGATACTCAGGTCAGATAATTTAGGAGAATACACCTCAAAATAATTTGTAAGATTTTTCAAGATGTCGAGATTAAGAGGGAGCTCACCACTCCCTACAATCCTCAAGAAAATGGTGTAGCAGAAAGAAAGAATAGAACTATAATGAAAGCAATAAAGACTATGATCCACCATCAAGATCTTCCAATGCACTTATGGGATGAAGCAACAAGAACATAAATGTATGTCCAAAAATGATTATCCCATAGTGCACTTGGATTCAAAACCATTGAAGAAATGTTCTCCAGAAAGAAGCCATAAGTAATCCATCTCAAGATATTTGGCTGTCCAGTGTTTGTACACATTTCAAAAGAAAGAAGAAGCAAGATGGACCCTTCAGGAAAGAAGGGAATATTTGTTGGATATTGTGAGGTCTCTAAGGCCTTCATAATTTACATACCAGGTTACCATCATATTGAGATCATGAGAGATGTAACCTTTGATGAAGCTACAATACTCAAGAAGTCATGGGGATGCCAACTTGAAGAAGTATATGAAGAAGAACCTGTAGTTCCCAGAGTTGCAGAGCTAGTGAGGGAAGTTATAGTTTCCTCTGATGATGAGATTCTAGAATATCATGATATGATAGAATCTAAAGAACCTCCCCAAATGAAAATTTGTCACAAGAGAAATCCATCATGGGCAATGAAACTTATTCAAGATGGAGAGAAGTATGGTGCCTCAGAAGGAACCATGAGACAAATCAAGAAACCTAAGCCATTCTCCAGTTATATGGATTTGATGTGTGATCTCATAGAAAAGGAACCTACCTACTTTGAAGAATCCATCCAGAAGAAATTATGGGCATATGCCATGACATAAGAATACCAATCCATTTTAAAGAATGATGTATGGGAAATAGTTCCCAGACAGAAGGACAAAGATGTAGTATCTTCCAAATGGTTATACAAGATAAAACATGCTGGACGTGGAAGTATTGATACACTTCTATCAGAACCGTCATAGATATTTTAGCTAAGATGAAGTGGAAGTTACACTAGATGGATATAAAAAATGTTTATGAATGCAACTATGTGAGACATTCTCCAGCTTACAAACCTATGAGGTGTGGATCATTGCAGCTATGTGAGTCTTTCTCTCAGCTTACAAATCTAAGAGAAATCGCCTAAGAAGGGTACATGGTTCCTGCCTGAGACAGATCTAGGAATGTAGATATAAACTCCTCCATTCATATATTTGAGAAGAATTCCACATGATTATCCAGTGGGAAAGGCAATCTGTTGAGTTAGACGTGCCTGTGGCTAAGCACAAGGTGAACATCTGAAATCCCAAAGTGTTGGGTGCATCACCATGTGAACATAAATGAAGATGATGTATTAGCCTCCTCTAAGCAACAAACTTGATGAGAAGACTCCAGATGATTCTCCTGTGTGAGGCAGTGAGAAAGAATATATGTAGAGTGGACGTGCCTGTGGACGATCATAGGTGAATGTGTGAAGATTTGGTTATTCTGTGTAATGCAATGAACCAGAGATATGACATCCCTATGGATGTGCCCCTAGTGGATGAGCAATAGTGGGTGTATCGGATCATTTTCTATATAGTTTTCAAGATTTAGACCTGCCTTTAACCCTAATTGTTAGGTAAAGCGTACAGGTCAGCCCTACCTTAATGTGATTAATAATAAATGTAAAGATAATTAATATGGATAATAATAATAATAATAATATTGTGAATTAAGAGAGGTCGACCCTATTGAGCCAATAGACACTTCTGTTGATAGGACAAGTCTAATATAAGTAAAGGAATATTCCCCATTGTGGAATTATATCCTTATTGTGATTTTGGAAATTTCAGCAAGTACACTTCTTTGGGAAAAGGCGCGCACCTCTCTTGGGTGCTAGAGTTTTAGGGTTTGAGCACCCTCTTGTGTGCTAGGTATTTCTTGGTGGTGAAGGTATTTCTCTTGAATAATATAGCAAAGGATTTTTGTCTGTTTTCTTCCCTTGTTGAGAAGGGTTTCCCAAGATACATTTTGTGTTCTTGTGCATGGTGCTTCTTCTTGTGATATTGGTTGCAACAACATTTATGGTTATGGTTAAATGATAAAATGGAATAAAATTCATGCTTAAAATAATAAATTGAAAAATCAACATGGTATCAAAGCATAGGTCTTGAAGAACCCATTGCACAAGCTACAAAATTTTACCAGTCATCCCTCCTCTTCTGCAGAACCGTACGACTCTCCTAGGGTTTCTAGAAAATTTCGTACAACCTCCTTTTCAGTGGTGATTTAGCCCTTAATACTTGGATGTTGGGATAATTTTGGCATAGAAGAGTACGACCTCTTCCAGCTCATCTCTAGAATATCTCAAAATGAAATTCCGAGAAATTTTGATTTTTGGACCTAGGGTTTCTAGGGTGCTGAAAATTCCTGCAGAATATTAATTTTGGTTTTCTAAAGAAACGTTTTATTGAATCAACAAGAATCTTTGTGATACTACCAAATTTATTATTGGAAGTCATAAGTACAAAATAATCCAAGGTTTTCAATTGAACCTAATCATTAGGTTTTCAAAATCCATTCGACAAGTATTCAAAGAAACCAATCAAATGAAGAACAAAACATTAGTAGAAGATAGGCTTGATGGAGCAAGCAACTTCAGCCCCTGGAAATCAAAGCTTCTATTCACTCTTGAAGAATATGAACTCTTGGATGTAACAACTAAAACTCTACCAGACACAACTACAGATATAGAAAAGAAGATAATAAAAGAAGAAGATGTCAAAGCAAAAAAAATAATCATCTACTCAATAAGAGATCACCTCTTGCCCCGTATTGCCAATCTGAAGACAATCTATGACATGTATAAAACTTTAAAATGAATGTTTGAAAGTGACAACACTCTCAGAGCTCTTACCTTAAAGAGCCAACTTCAAATTACCAAGATGACGAAGGATGACTCATTTGCACTCTTCTTTATGAATTTATCAGAGATTAAAGAACAACTAGAGACCATTGGGGAAATCATGTCTGATAGAGAACTTTTCTTAATCACTCTCCAGAATCTTCCAAAATCATGGGATCCTTTCATTTAGAGTATCAGTGGAAGAGAATCTCTACCAACCCTTGATTGTCTATGGACAGATTGCACTCAAGAAGAACTTAGACTCATAAATAGAGGAGTGGAAGATTCCCCAGAAGAAAATCATGCTCTTGCACTTCATACAAAGAAGGGAGGAAAATTCAAAAGAAATTTCAGGAAAACATTTAAAGGTGAAAAGTCTTCATCCAATCTAGGTTATCAAAGAAGACATGTTTCAGAAATTCAGTGCTTCAGATGTGAAAAGTATGGACACATTGCAAGGAACTGTCCAACCAGGAAGAAGGGAAGACAATGTGCTTCCACCACTGACATTGATCCATATTCACCTCAAAAGAGTTAAGAGAAGAGAGAGGAGAAGTACTTCCTCTAAAAGGACATGACTACAACTAGGTAAATCAATTGATCTCTAATTTTATAGTTGATTGCTTTTCTCAAATAAATGAAGGATATTATTCCTAGTACGAGAACTCTCAAAGATTTGGATCATTATCCTTGGTATGGGAGTCCAAACCATATTTAATTTGTTCATCATACAAGAACAAGCATAAATGTTGTCCCTCTAATAGATAAATCCTTTTCAAAGATCCAAAAAATCTCAGATGGAGATTGACAGTAAGACATATACCTTCTCCCCCTTCAACAATTCAGAGGGAGACAAACATTACTCCAGTTGATCCAATTGTTCCAGTTGATATGTTCAGAGATATTGCAGTAGGGCACAAAATCCCTACCTAGGATAACTCTGCAAGAGGCAGAGAAACATACAAGCCTCTCAAGGCACATCCCGAGAAAGAAAAATAGATTTTCGAGCTATCCTTCAGTCATGAGACACCTTATTGATGTTGAGCCTCCTTGTGTTAGAGAAACAACAAGAGAATAGGTATGGAAAGATGCCATAACAAGAAGAATACCAATATATCTTAAAGAATGATGTATAAGATATTATTTAGGGACCATAAGGGAAGTCTGTGGTAACTTCCAAGTGGATCTATAAGATCAAACATGTAGCTGATGGAAGTGTCGAGAAATACAAAACGAGATATATAGCTAGAGGATTCTCACAAACAGAGGGAGTTGTATATGATAAGACACTTGATCCAGTAACCCAATACACTTCCATCCGTACTACCATCCATGAGTTGAAAACTATATAAAAAAGATAGATTCTTGACGAGTTTAGATTTCAACAAGAATGTTGCTAATCCAAACCTATATTATTACAGTGTTGGTGACAAGAGCCTAATTTTGATGACTTACTCAAGAAGCCTTGTTGTAATCCTTGACTTTTGAATTCGAGATGAAGAAATCTAAGTATGATGCACTACTTCTCAGGACAAGAAGTATGACAGAGGGCCGATGAGATTTTCCCGAGTCAAGGAAAATATTCAGTAAAGATACTAAAGAAGTTCAAGTATGACATAATACAAAATCCGCCGTGATATATATAAAAGGAGAACATTGATAATGATTCAGTCAAGACTGATCCACTTTGGATCATTGATGTATCTGGTTAAAACCAGACTTGATTCATGCCATGCGGTTAATGTGTTTAGTCATTACATGAGTCAACCAAGACAAACTCACTAGACAACAAACAAAACATGTATTGAGATATATACGAGACACAATTGGATATGGCCTGTGATATGCCTTCAGTGTGAACTTTATTTTGCAGGATATGCTGATTCAGATTGAGCAGAAAGTATAGTGAACCGAAAGAATACATCTGATTATTGTTCTACCATGAAGTCTTACATGGTTTCCTGATGCAACAGGAAACAAAACTCCATGGACTTGAGCACCACAGAGGCAGAGCATATAGCATCAAGTGTGGGAAGCAATATGGCTTCACAAGATTCTAACAGATTTACTTGACCATGATGTGGATCCTATGATGATAACCAAGAGTCGAGTGTAAATCTCCTTGAGAACCTAGTGTTTCCTGATGGATTGAAACACGATGAGATGAAATATCCTTATGTTAGAGATATGATGCAAAGGAAAATCGTACACATGCAGTACCTTCCTACACATGAGAAGATTACAGACATCTGCACCAGACTAACTTGGTGAAAAATGCCTTCCTAGTTGAGAGGGAGTATTGATGACTCCAGCCAAAAAAAATATTAAGAGTACATCCATATGGGACTTGGAATAATGAAGAATGCCTCCCTAGATGAGAGGGAGTGTTGATGAATGCAACTATGTAAGACATTCTCCAGCTTACAAACCTGTGAGTTGTGGATCATTGCAACTACATGAGTCTTTCTCTCAGCTTGGAAACCTGAGAGAAAGCCCCTAATAAGGGTACCTGGTTCCTGCCTGATACAGAGCTAGGAACATAGATATGACCTCCTCCATTCAAAGAGTTGAGAATAACTCCAGATGATTATCTAGTGGGAAAGGCAATTTGTTGAGTTAGACGTGCCTGTGGCTGAGCACAAGTTGAACGTGTGAAATCCAAAAGTGTTGGGTGCATCGACATGTGAACATAAATGAAGATGATGTATTATCCTCCTCTGAGAAGAAGAGTTGACGAGAAGACTCCAGATGATTCTCTTGTGTGAGGCACTGAGAAATAAGATTTGTAGAGTGGACGTGCCTATGGATGAGCACAGGTGAACGTGTGAAGATCTGGTTCTTCTATGTAATGCAGTGAACAAGAGTTATGAAATCCCTTTGGATGTGCCCCTAGTGGATGAGCACTAGTGGGTGTATCTGATCCTTTTCCATACATTGTTCAATAGTCAGACCTGCCTGCAACCCTAATTGTTATGTAAAGGGTACATGTCGACCCTACCTTAATGGGATTAATAATAAATGTAATAGATAATTAATCTGGATAATATTATTAATAATAATACTAATAATTATATTGTGAATTAAGAGAGGTCGACCCTATTGAGCCAATATAAACTTCTCTTGATAGGACAAGTCTAATATAAGTAAAGGAAGATTCCCCATTGTGGAATTATATCCTTCTTGTGAGTTTGGAAATTTCAGCAAGTACACTTCTTTGGGAAAAGGTGTGCACCTCTCTTGGGTGCTATAGTTCTAGGGTTTGAGCACCCTCTTGTGTGCTAGGTATTTATTGGTGGTGAAGGTCTTTCTCTTGAAGAATATAGCAAAGGTTTTGGATAGGTTTTATTCCCTTGTTGAGAAGGGTTTCCCATGATACATTTTGTGTTCTTGTGAATGGTGCTTCTTCTTGTGATCTTGGTTGCTGCAACATTTATGGTTATGGTTAAATGATAAAATGGAATAAACTTCATGCTTAACCTAATACATTGAAAAATCAACAAAAACAACCTTCTTAAATGGTGTTATTGAATAAGAAGTGTATATAAAACAACCTCAAGGGTTTTAAGTTGAATATAGAAAGACTCATGTCTGTAGGTTGAAGAAGGATCTGTACGGGTTGAAGCAAGCTCCTAGAGCTTGGTATGGAAGAATCGACAGTTTCATGATGAGCTTTGGATTTACCAAGAGTAAATATGATTCTAACCTTTACTTCAAGTTTATGAATGATGAGCTTGTTATATTGTTGCTGTGTGTGGATGACTTATTCTTAATTGAAGAAGAAAATATCATCACTGATTATAAGAAGAAGCTCACTACAAAGTTTGAGATGAAATACCTAGGCTTGATGCATTATTTCTTTGGTCTTGAGGTTTGGTAGAGCCCAAAGAAGATCTTCCTTAACCAAGGGAAGTATGCAGTTGAAATACTGAAGAGATTTGATATGTTGGAATGTAAAGCCATGAACACACCCATGGAAACAAAGTTGAATCTCCTGGTTGATACTTCGTCAGAATTGGTTGATGCTATGATATACATACAAATCATTGGATCGTTGATGTATTTGAAGAACACCAGGCCCAATATATGTTTTTCTATGAACACCTTGAGTTAGTATCTTAAGGGTATGTTGGAATTTGGTCCATGTTATACTGAAGATCATGACTTCAGGATGATTGGTTATACTGATTCAGTTTGGGATGGAAGTGTTTATGATAGAAATAACACTTGAATATGTTGTTTCAGTCTGGGGTCAACCATGAATTCATGGTAGAGCAGGAAGAAATCCATTATTTCTCTCAGCATGACAAAAGCAAAATACATTGCAAAATGTTCCGCTAGTTGTGAAGCCACATGGCTTCAAAAGTTGTTGACATGTCTATTTGATCTGGAGATGGAAGCAACCATGATTCTATGTGATAACCAAAGTTGCATAAAAATGATGGAGAACCCTGTGTTCCATGATAAGTAGAAGCACATAGAAATACGGTATCACTACATTCGTGATATGGTGCAAAGGGGAGTTGTAAATCTCAAATATGTTGGCACAAATGAGCAGGTTGCAGATGTGTTGACCAAGCCTCTGTCTCATGTAAAGTTTGAATAATTTCGAGACAAGATTGGTATATTCCGAAAGGACCTCCCTCGAAAGGGGGAGTGATGCTGATGATATTATGGTATTCTGACAAACAACATGTATCTCCATTAGGATTTTATATCCTAGGGGATTGATCATCTTTGGGAAGATCCCGAAGGTTCGGTAAGGATGGTCTATCAAAGTACTTGTGCATGTATATGCCAGATGTGGTCAATAGTGGTAGCTCCGTTAGGATTTTATATCATAGGGAATGTTTTGATTCCTGGGAAGACCCTGAAGATCCGGTAAGGATGATCTTTCAGAGTACCACATGGTAGCTCTATTAGGATTTTATATCCTAGGGAATCTTATGATACCTGGGACAACCTATTAGAGTACCACAAAATATTGTTGTTTTGTCTCATTCTATTGCCATATGATGATGATGATGTGATCCAAGCCTTGTGATGATGATGATGATGATGACGACGTGATCTCAGCCTCATGTTGATGATATTGATGATGTTGTCATTTCAACCTCATGCTGATGATGTTTTTATCTCAGCCTCATGCTGATGATGTTGATGTTGATGATGTTGCATCAACCTCGTGTTGTTGTTGTTGATGTTGTATCAGTCTTGTACTAATTGATGATGTTATATTAGTATTGTACTAGTTGATGTTGATGCATATGATGATGATGCTCTAGATCCATGCTATGAATGATGATGTTTTCGATGATGAGAAAAATTTCCGATGATTTATAGATATTCCAGTCAGTGTTCAAGATGCTGATGATGTTGCTTCCCTCTCTTTCTCTTGATGATTTTGTATTGTAGAATATCCTTCTTGTTAAGGGGGAGTGTTGAAATATTGTATTTGCAAAGTATATTATAATTATAATTGAGTTATTATCATATAGATCAATCCCCTTTACTGGATTGATCATGTCAGGAATTATGTGTGACTAAATCCCCTCTTGTGGATTGGCCAAACCCTAATTAAATGGTGCTAATTGAGAAGTCGACCCCCAGGGATAATTAAAGTGGTTTTATCCACTAGTTGAAGAAGTCATCCTTGCCTAATGAAGAGACACAACCCCAACGCCCCTTAGCTATTATAAATAAGAGAGGATGGCTCCTCATTATCTCACTCACTAAAGTCACTCATCTAGTGCGGAAGTTTGGAGGTAGCTGCAGTTGGAACAAGAAAGAGAGAGAGGCACATTGCTCAGTCTTGGATATTCTCTAGTGTTTGGTGTTTTATCTTGGAAATGTATTGGCAATCTATATTAAGGAATTGTTTGCTGGGTTTTGTCCCCCATGAGGGTTTCCCGGGATAAAATGATGTGTAACTTGTGATTATATTTCTCTCAGTTATCCTACTTATGCTATTATTGTCTAGTAAATTTGAAAAGAACTTAATAGCAACTCTAAATTAAACAATTTGGAAATTTAAATTTTGGTCAGACCTGGTGAAAGAATAAGTAACAAGGAGACTCAATGAAGGTAAGGTGAATTTTATCATCTTTTGAATAAGTTATATGTACTAAAGAAGAAATTGTAACTTGAAGGTTGGTGCTTCTCAAACAAATGGATTGGTGTTTCTTGTGAAGTTGGTACTTAGTGGTGGGGATTTGTGTCTCCAGTAGATTGGTTGTTGGATTACTAAGAGGGGCAGTGAATGAGTATTAGAGAAATAATATCATTTTAAACCATAAAATGCAATTTTTATATCAATGTAGCATTATCATCCAATAGTTGCAGAGTAAATAAACAATGAACAAATGAGTAATGATACACATACATAGTACACTCGTGTTTTTACGTTGAAACCCAAAGCAGGAGAAAACCACATAATGCTTTTTATTATATGCCTTTAAGAATTACATTCATTGGAAGCACCAACTTCCTTTGTTTTCCAACTGCAACTGAAAGAAGGCTCCAACCCCCTAGTTTCTCATGCTACAACATGAAGGAAGCTCCAACTCCCCAATTTTCTGGCTACAACCAGAAGGAGGATACAACCCCTTATGTTCTTCGACTAAAACCAAAAAGTGGATAAAACCACCTATCCTTGCCCCGTCCAACCACCCTGAAATATAAGTAGAATGATGGAACCACTGTCACACTATCACTGTGAGATTGCTGTAAACCTATACCAATAAACCTGCACCAAACAACCTGTAACAAACTGTACGATAAACAAGTGCATCAACCATGCAACAAACTGTACATCAAACTATACCATCAACGATTGCATCAAACATACACCAAATATGTACCAATCATGCATCAAATATACATAAACTATGACTCATCAAGATGTACCAACATCATCAACTATACACCTCATGTATGTGCCAACTCATCAACTACTTGTCTC
>JZKD02S1674540.1:18274-51412 GCA_000966675.3 Picea glauca | reverse complement strand
GCGGAAACCCTACAACAAAATCCATAGAGATGACTTCCCACTTGGACATAGGGACATCATGTGGTTGTAGGAGGCCTGCCGGGTGATGGTGGTCGGCTTTCACTTGTTGACACTCCAGGAATTTGGCGACAAAATGGACTACATCATGCTTCATGCCTACCCAGAAGAAGAGATTCCTCATATCTACGTACATCTTCTTCACACCCGGATGCACACAATAAAGTGCTCTATGGGCTTCCTTTAGTATGATGCTTCAAATATCCCCATTCTCAGGGATGTACATCCTTCCTCGATATCTTAACAGTCCGTCTATTTCCAGACTATATCCTTCATACTTTGGATCTAAATACCTCCCACTCTGGAGGTTTGAAGTAACCTTTAAATACCAACTATCTTGTTGGAGTTGTGTCAACACATGTTCCCTCAGATTGACCTTTAAGGTTACCAAGGAGAAGATACGTGGTCTCCTACTCAAGGCATCTGCGACCACATTTTCCTTTCCCTTGATGTACGAAATACCAAAATCATACTCACTCATAAACTCACTCCATCGCCTTTTCTCGGAATTCAGATCTCTTTGAGTGAAGATATGTTTTAAACTTTGATGGTCCGTTTTGAGCTCAAAGTTTTGCCCCACAAGATAGTGCCTCCAAATTTTCAGATCTAGCGTTACAGCTGCCAACTCTAAATCATGAGTTGCGTATAACTCTTCGTGCTTTTTCAACTTCCTTGACGCATAGGCTATCACTCCTCCATCCTGCATTAGCATGGCCCCCAACCCTTGCTTCGAGGCAACCGTGCAGACAGTGAAGTCCTTTTCCATATCTGACACTCGTAGAATTGGCGCACTAGTTAGTAACCTCTTAAGCTCAATGAATGCACTATCACACTCGACTGTCCATTCGTACCTGACCCCCTTGCGCTGCAAGGTGGTGATGGGTTTCGCTATTTTTGAGAACCCTTCCACAAATCTCCAGTAATAACCTGCTAGCCCCATGAAGATTCTCACCTCATGGGCATTTTTCGGCACTGGACACTCCATAATGGCCTTTACCTTTTCTGGGTCCACAGAGATTCCTTCACCGGAAATGATATGACCTAAATAGTGGATCTCTTTCTGGAATAAGGAACACTTTGACAACTTCCCATAAAATTTGTTCTCTCTAAGGCAGGACAACACTATTCGCAAGTGTTCTTCATGTTCTCTTTCATTCTTGGAATAGATGAGGATGTCATCTAGAAAGACTTGTACAAAATGGTCTAAGTACTTCCGGAATACGTCGTTCATGAGGCTCATGAATACTGCTGGCACATTGGTCAATCCGAAAGGTACTACAAAAAACTCATAATTTCCAAACTGAGTTCAAAAGGAAGTTTTTGGGATATCACCTTCCTTAATCCTTAACTGATGATACCCTGATCGCAAATCAATCTTTGAGAATACCGCTACTCCTTTCATCTAATCGAAGAGGTCATATATTCGCGACATCGGGTACCTATTTTTCTCTATAGCACAATTTAAGTCCCTGTAGTCTATACACAGTCATAAGGATCCATCCTTCTTCTTTACAAAAATTACCGGTGCACACCAGGGTGAAACACTGGGCCTTATTAGCCATAAGTCCAGTAACTCTTTCAACTACATTTGCAACTCACAAATTTCTAGCGCTGTCATCCAATACGGAGTTTTGGAGATTGGTTCTGCACCAGGTTTTAGCTCAATAGTAAAATCAAGCTCCCTCTCAGGAGGTAACCCTGGTAACTGATTTGGAAAAACATCTTTAAATTCTGACAATACCGGGTACTGATCCAATGAGGGTCCCTTCCTTTCATTCACTGCTTCCACTACATAAAGTCGACACTCTTGCCTCAATCATTGCTTAACCTTCATAGTTGATATAAATCGCAATGACACTTTTCTCTATACACCTTGTATCTCTACTGGTCTTCCTTCATCGTCGACACAAAGCACCCTCTTTGCGAAACAATCTACCAAAGCTTGATGAGCTGCTAACCAATCCATTCCAATGATTAGGTCATATGCCCTGAGAGTTGTGACGTATAACTTCAACCTGGTAGTACACACTCCTAGGTCTACTATACAATTATTGACACTAGGTCCTACTGCTTGTTTTTCCCCCAAAGCCATCTCGACTTGTTTAAAGTCATCGTGCTCGTAGGCTGCCAACCCATTCTTTTCTAATGCAGATGGTGAAATGAAACTATCTGTCGCACCAGAATCAAACAAAATCTTAACATTGATATGATTTAGTGTACCTGATGACTCCACCACCGTGAATTGATGTTCGTCCTGACAATTATTAACCACCGCGTAAATCTGGTGGCTGCTACTTGATCTTCCCATCGATGCCTTTCCTTCTCTATGCACAAACCCTGATTGTAACTCCGGGCAGTCACGCTGGTAATGGGGTCCTCCGCACCCCCAACAGGTAACATGAGATTGAACCTGTGTATTTTTATGTGACTGTCTCTGAAATGAGTTCCTTCCCCTGGAACCCCTGCCCCTACTCACTGTTCCCTGAGATGGTTGTGGACCTATTTGCGCCATTGGCGATGAACGAGATGCTGCGCTTGCTGCCATTGAAATCCTTGCAGCTACTGTCCTTGGCGCGACTCTGTTACCATATGGCGGTGGCCTTGAGTCCCCTCCCTTAGGAAATGTCCTTGGGGAATTTCCTATGAATCCAGGGCGATGCGGAAATGTTGGTATTGTACCCCCGGTTAAGTTCATGTGTTCTTCCGCATAACGCGCATTTTCCATCGCTTCCGCTACTGAAGATGGTTTCCACATCCTCACCATAGCTCTTATCTTAGTGTTCAATCCATAGACGAAGCGCTCTGCCTGTCGTTGGTCATTGTCCATATATGAAACATATTTGACCAGCTCCATAAATCTGATCTCATATTCTTCTACAGTTCTATTTCCCTGTACTAAGGCATGAAATACCCCTACCCGTTGTTCCTCGTAGTATGTTGGTAGATATTTCCTTCGGAACCTCTCCTCGAAAAGTTCCCAAGATAATGTGTCTGGGGTAAGGTGCAGTTGTCTTTCTAGGTTGCCCCACCAGTTCAAGGCGCTGTCTCTTGACTGAAAAATGGTGATCTTTGCCTTTGAGTTGGATGCATAGTCCCTTAAGGCAAAACACCTTGTCATGCCTTCCAACCATGCTTCCGCACGTTCACTGGCGTGACCCCCAGCAAACTCCGAAAGTTTGATCTTCTGCGATTCTCGCTTGATGTCTTCGGGTGGAGGTCCTCCCCCTGAATCCCTTGATGCTTCTGGATTACCTATTCTAGATGGTGGGGGTTCCACTTCAGTCCCTGCTGGTTGTCGCCCCTTTAAAGTCTCATTAATGGTTTCCAATGAGCGCAGTATGAGAGCTAGTTCGGGCAATGGTGGTGGTGGCGCTGGCGGTGTTGGCGGTGCTTACGACGACGCTCCCCTGTCTTGACTCCCTCGATTCCTGACCATCCTGTATGTTTTAACATGCATCAACCAAAGTTGTCAGGGTGAGTTCCAGGACATTTCAAATTGGTGCTACTTCAACTAGAAACAGGTTTAGGCGTAAGTTTTCTTTACTTGTTTGTAAACAGACATTACTCCTTTAGGGGATTGGCTAGGTTAGGATTAGGATTAAGCGTCTAAGCTTGATTTCTTCACCCTTATAAAAAAAAACTATTGGTTCCCTTGCCCTGTAGCTATGCTAGCCTTGCGCCATACTCTCCAATTCCTCTTGCTTACTCTCCTAGTGTGTATGCCGCCTCCTTCCCGCTTGTCCTAGTCTAAGTCCTTTTAACTTTTCACTTACAACTAAATATCCTCTGATGCTTGACTCAGGAGATTTTCCTTGGTGCGTAGTGTTGGTGTTGTCGATTGCTACATTGAGATTTAGCGTTGACTTTGACTGGTGGAATGGAGTGGAGGGACTTGGTGCTCGACTCGATGAATTGTGTGTACGGTCTTGTGAACCAGACGCTTGGACAATCAGAGTTTATACTTGGGATACAAAGATTAGCGATGCTAAATAATCCTTTACCTTGATTTCCGGTGCATTCACTAATTATGATTCAACTCGGTTAGCTGGCTCCGGATCAATAGGTTAGGTAATAAGCCAGTTAGTCTTAATCTTCATATTGTATCTTCCTGATAATAATACCACTCTTATCCCAACAGTGTTACCATTAATCTAAATAAGTAAAAGAATTTATTTGTAAAGACTTATGAGGGCGCATTGGTGTTAGTGTTCTTTTTAAGGCGCTTCGCTTGGTGGGGGTCACGGGTTCAAAACCCTTTAATTAAGTGAAATAATTCAAAATAATTTTTTTTGTTTTACTCATTTAAAAAGACAAAATACCTAATTAAATTGGTTAAATTAGCATATGTAAAGACCTAATTAAATTAAATTAATTAAAATTTTAAACTAATTTTAAACAATTTAACTTAAGAATTTAACCAATTTAATTATAATTAACTACTTATAATTAAAATTAACTTAAATAATTCTGATACCAACCAATTTAACTTAAGAATTTAAAATTAAAATAAATAATTCTGAAACCTTATTTTAAAATAATTATAATTAAAATAATAAAAATGAAAACAATTAAAATTAAAAATAAAAATAAAAAAAAGAAATTGCTCGTGAAATACTACATATATAAGAAATCGACATCGTGGGTCCTCGCATGAGGCCCACGTGCCCCCTCCCCCAGGTGCTCATCCCTTTTGAGACTCCTCTTCGTGGCCTCGTGTGCGCTGGTGTGCTGCGCTTGTAATTCTGTATGGCAGGTGCACTTCCTTGTCTGGTTCTCCCAGATCATTGTAAGGACTTTATGTTCACAACTTGAGCCTGGCTGGAGGAAGGTGAGTGTGGTTCCACTGAATTATTCTCTACATCATGCGAATTATACAGGAAATGTATCCAGTACTGTATTTTGTCGAAGCAACAACAGTTACCTGAAGATCTTTTCTTCTGAAACCAAAGAAAATGCTAAAAAGTTTGGTGAAGAGAAAGACATGCAAAGAAAGTGATAGCGGAACACGATACAACTTGTTTGACCTTTGGCCAAAAAAAAAAAGAACAAGAGAAAAAATGTTCAGAAATATGTCCAGAGCCTTAAGCAACCCGTGCAACCCAAACTCGACTCGAAAGTTAATGTGGCCCAGCAAAAGAAGGAAGATGACAAGAAGAGGGAGAAGGGGCTGAACGACCTGTTTAAAGTTGTTGTCAGTCAGCTGCAAGTTCCACCCAGTGTTGATCCAAAATCTATAGTATGTGAATTCTTTAAGGTTGGGAAATGTGGCAAGGGTTTTAAGTGCAAATTTTTGCATGACTTGAATGTACAGAGAAAGGGTGAAAAGATTGACCTGTATAGTGACAAGTGAGATGAAGGTGTGCTTTATCATGCCTACTTTTTGTGAGATTTTTCCATTTGTTGTTTACAAGAAAAATTATATGGTTTAGTGGGAGATGCTGTTATCTTGATGTTGATTAGAAGAACATTATGTATAATGGTAGAAGACCATTGGTTGCTTCTAGTCAGTTGAGTAATCTCTAGTCTCCTGTGAATGCATGAATGGGACTCCTAGGGGGAAACATGGGATGCATTTTGATCTTTATCTGTAGGTTAATGGAAATTATGCGTTAATTATATATTTGTGGTTATTGGCTTCCAAAGGAGGTAAATTCCTCATGATTTAGTTGAGTGGTAGAGGTTCTTGTCTAAATATCTCAGTATCAGTAATTTTGATTAGCTGTTTAGGCCCCAACATTCTTGTGGATGTTATTTATGGAACTGGATGGCTTGAAGTTTGAACCCACATATCTTCTGTTCAAATTAAAATGACAAGAATAGCTCTTATTTTCTGTTAATATTGTTGAAAAGTCATAAAGAAGCAGTCTACGTGATGAATCTGGAATGCGTTGAACTTTGGACCATCTGAAAAGCTCTGTGTTGTGTTGATTGTTTAAACTAATATATGCTAGTAATCCTAGTAGTCAGAGCCGAGGTGGGGTGTTTGGCTGTTCTGAGTGAAAAGTTGAATCCCCATCTCTTCCAAAATTGGAGAAATTCTCGCAACCTGGAGAGGCCAATTTGTGAATCGAATGTTCATCCCATGACATTTATAGCTTACTTGCAGCTCAGGTATAGTGCACAAATCATCATGCTCACCCAAAATTTTATTTTAGTTGAAGTCAGACAAATTTTTAATGGCCACATTTCAAACTGCATCTGAAACAGACTGTTGTGGATTTCATGATCTGTTACTGTTCGAAAATAATTTTACAAATTAGGTTTGGAGAGAAATTCATCTGGAATTGATAGAACATTTTACAAACAAACTGATAGTGCCAGTAGCTTGAAAACCACCAAGAGCAATCCTGTCTAATTTGATGTCAAGGGAACTGTAGTACCCAAATAAACAATTTTTATGCTGGAATAGAACAAAGCTTTAATGTTGGCAATTGGGTTCTTCTAGTCTCGTGCGACTAACACTTTAGGTCTTCGGATCTCTAACAATGCTTGCATTTTGCAGATTTATAAGATTTCCAAAGTTATTAGGCGTCCATGTGGGAAAGTGGCTATCATTATTGCAGGGACAGAAGCTAGGCGCATTCTACGACTAAGGTCGGGTTGAGGGTGGCGTGATCCATTCTCTTTGTGTTTATGTGCCTTTTTAATTGGACGATGAATCTAGAAGGTAGATTGGGTGTACTAAATATGGGCATTAGCACAATTCCCTCAAAACCCAGGTCTGATATATTTTTTAATATGTATTTCATTTATTTTTATATTTGTGTTAAAATTTCTGTGTTTGGTTTGCAGGTTAGGCGGAGCTGGAGTTGGAGCTGGGAACTTGGTCCTTAAGGCTCCAGATTGTGAACGAGGCGCTCTGATACCATGTGTAGTGTCTTAAATACAAATTTTGATATAAATAATTTCAATTGCACAAATAAATTAATCACTAGAACATATAAAATTAATTGAGTTAAACATAATAGCTTACAGACAGCCTCATAACACATCATATTCCTTAAATTGCATAAAACAAATATGTAAATTAAAATACCTTAGTTTGATGCTAACCTTCCACTTGTCTTGTTGACCTTCCTGCTGCTTCTGCTTGTCTTGCCCAGATTGAAGCCAGAGACCAACTCTACCCAAACCGAGTTTCCACCCTACCAACTAGGACAACTTCCTAGCTCCAGGATACCATATGGATATCCTAGCCCCCGTGCCCAAAACTCCCAGCAAACCGGTGCCCCCTGTACTAATCCTTCCCGACTACAGAACTCAAATCCTGTGCAAATCCCAGAGAACCCTCCCAAAACCCCCGTAGAATGATAATCTTCTTCCTTTGTAACCTCCTCCACTCATATCCTCCTTCACCGCCCTTTCTCCTCATTTATTTCCTTATCTCTACATTCATTCCCTTATCCACATAGTTAATGCCCCTTATCCCATTATTCATGTTCCTTATCCATTTATTAATGCCCCTTATCCCCTCCGTATACGTAATCTTTAATTTAACAATATAATTTATTAACCCCTTTAATTCTTTACTTAATTAATTAGTAAGTCAATTAATAATTAATTAATCCTTGACAGTCATGAACAATTAATTAATAATAATTAATTAGTTAATGTTATTTAAGAAATAATTATTGTTTAGCTAACTTTTAGGATAGTTAGATTATTAAATTAATTATAATTAATAATCCTATACATCTATTTAAGCAGGGTTGTTACAAAGGATTATCAAGATTGGGGTTCTTAGATGTCATACTTCTAGTCATTTTCTTGAATTCGGGCTCTAAAGATGACACTTCTCCTATCACTTTGACCATCCTCTTTTTACCAGTGTGAGAGAGAGACCTTTTAATTCTGGTAGGGACAATAGGACCCCTTGTCTTTCTTCCAGATGTAGGACTAGACAAATTTCTAGCTATGAAATTATTCCAGGTGTCTTTACGGGCTTTTAATTCAGTCACTATTAATAATTTAATTATCCCATGATGAAACAAATGCTGCTCAGGGTTTACAACCAACCTCTTTACTGTCTCACACATTTTCTTTAAACTCCTCCAAAAAAAATAAGGAAAATTCATTTCCTTACCTTTTGCAAAATGCTGTAAGATGCGGATATGATAGGTGAAAGTCAGATTGTATCGCCCTTCACAAGTTAGATATCGTTGGAGGACAATTAATGGTTTCTTCCATTCCTCCTTAAGCCAAGCTCTTGGAACTCCTTTAGACCAATCTGCATCATGATACTTTTTCTTCAAAAACCAATTTCTCTCTGATATTGGTAAAGTCTGCTTCTTAAACCATTTTTCGCCAGTTTGAGCAAGCCTGTAGTTACAACAATAGTCTTCTCTATAACCTCCATCACAATATCCCTAAATCAAGTAACCTTGCGATCAAACCCTTGAGAAAAAAAAGGTGAGATGCTACTATCGTGCCCACAGAATTTTCAAAGCACTTATGCCATCCTCAGCTGCGAAACATCTCTCGACAAGCATTGTACTCTAGTGTTGCCTCTAGATCTTGAATTGAACCTGGTTCATAACGAATAGCCACCATTTTTGGAAAAAATGCAATAGAAAATCGTTCAACAACAATTCAGAACCAAGGAGGAATACAACGATATGTTTATAGGGCTTATTTCAAATCCCGATAGTGATTAGGTGAATAAGGGTGCATAAAATAATGATGGAAAATAATATAGAGATGTTTAGAATTTGGAAGTGGGGAAACAAGTTTGCGGTGAAGGGATAAATGGCAGGTACAGGGATAAAATCATGTTTTATATGGAAATAATCATGACAGGGTAAAGAATTGAAGAGCATAAGGATAAATGGGCAAGTACAGGAATGAATCTTGTCTTGTATGAAGATAATCATTAAAGAATAAGTCTTGTCTTGTCATACGAAAAGCTTCTATAGACTTATAAAAGACCTTGGCATACCATTAAAGGGCACATTTTGAATCACTGAAAGGATTCGAAATTTCAAATGAGAAATAGAGGTTTGTCAATCAAGGATAACCAAGATGAGGAAGATTTAGATAAACTGAGCATAATTCAGATACAGGGTTGTACTTGTCCATAATTTTCTTCTTGTGTTTAGTCAAATTAAGAGTTTTAAAAAATGCATACCTCAATATTGTTGTTGTACCTGTACCAAATGTGTAGATCAAGATCAGATGGTGACTATGTCCTCCAAGAAGTTGTTGATTGATTGCTAAAGTTATCCTCCCAATACAACGATATGTTGATAGGGCTTATTTCAAATCCCGATAGTGATTAGGTGAATAAGGGAACGCAAAATAATGATGGAAAATAATATAGAGATGTTTAGAATTTGGAAGTGGGGAAACACGTTTGCGGTGAAGGAATAAATGGCAGGTACAGGAATAAAATCATGTTTTATATGGAAGTAATCATGACAGGGTAAAGAATTGAAGAGCATAAGGATAAATGGGCAAGTACAGGAATGAATCTTGTCTTGTATGAAGATAATAATTAAAGAATAAGTCTTGTCTTTTCATACGAAAATCTTCTACAGACTTATAAAAGACCTTGGCATACCATTAAAGGGCACATTTCAAATCACTGAAATGATTCGAAATGTCAAATGAGAAACAGAGGTTTGTCAATCAAGGATAACTAAGATGAGGAAGATTTAGATAAACTTAGCATAATTCAGATACAGGGTTGTACTTGTCCATAATTTTCTTTTTGTGTTTAGTCAAATTAAGAGTTTTAAAAAATGCATACCTCAATATTGTTGTTGTACCTATACCAAATGTGTAGATCAAGATCATATGGTGACTATGTTCTCCAAGAAGTTGTTGATTGATTGCTGAAGTTATCCTCCCAAAAACTATGTGGACTGCTGATGTCCATCTTTGGTACCGAAATAATGATGTAGAGATTTTTTTTTAATCTGAACTCTATAGAAGAACAGAGTTGTCGAACCAACTGATTGCTGATTCTTGCAAAAGTAAAAAAAAAGGATTGTTGCATTTTTACTGACTATTTGCAGCATTTTATTCCTACCTACTTGAAAACAATACAAATCTTCCTTCAAGTAAAGGTTGATTTCCAAAGCAACCATTCACACATCAAGATAGAAAGTAACCTCATGTCCAAATAAAAGAATTGTACCTGAATTCATGAATGGATATGAGGAACCAACAAGATGTTTATTGTCAGTTCTAAGAGAACTTGAAGAAGGAATCTTTATTGAGGCCTCATAATAGATTGAAACCAATTTTCTATAAATTCTTGGATACCCTGGTGCACTTGAGTTTTAATACTATCAATATCCATACTCTGTAGCCCTTCAGATATCTGATCTTCATATCCTTGACCACCCACAGGAAGTAAGCATGCAAGAAGCTCTTGACTTCCTAGTTCCAATGCTTGTTCTATACCTAATGAAGTTTCTACTCTCTTGACCTCTTTTGTAGGCAGACATGCATGCTTGAAGGAACCTGCTAAATCTAATGATTTGTCTTTTTCTTCCTGAGTTACAGATAGATCTTCAAGCTCCATCATAATATTACAAAGTTGTTGAAGTAACACCCTCCTTCTTTCAACAATTCTTGAATCCATCTGAGTGATTTTTGTTGGTTTTTTCTACAATTTCTTCGATTAAAATCAAACACAACATAATCCCTATTCTCCAATCCTTTTTAGTGCCTCCCTGACAACAACGCCAAAATGTTGAGCTAGATATATACCATATATTCCAACACTTAATTGTCAACCCGGGAAGGTAGACTTTGAGGAACCAGTACAATATGTACAAGAATGGAGTCAAAATTATCTTGTCCATAGAAATCTCAAATCTTCACACCTCTATATAATTCATAATGAAAATGATCCTACTAATGAAATTCTTGGAAATAATCCACTTGAAGTAGTCTAATTGAAATAACCTTGTTACAACTATAAACCTGATCTTTAGCTTCTTAAAAGGAAAATGATCCACAAAACTCCTTCCTCAATAATTTCTTCATTACATCCAACTTTGAGCTATCATTAGAGAATACTGAAAATTATGAATTCATAATTACAATCATGACTGCAACTAATTCCATTGATTTCTCAAGATAAGAATCTTAACTCAACTTGATATCCTAGATCATTACTTTCAGATTTCACCAGATCACTTAATATGAGATTATGCTATTAAACCAAGTATTCTCTTAAAATCAAATGACTATCCAAAAGTGAACTTAAACCAACAACTAATCCTTATAACTTCAAAACTTCAACATCTTATTCCAAATAAACTGAACCAATGTGTAACACATTCTGCTGAGAAATGAAAACTGAATTGAAACCACTCGAGCTGCTAATTATAACCTTATTACTTCTTAACTGTTGTAAGCGAATAAAAAACTCCCCAAATCATGAACAAGACTGAAATTAAATTGCTAGAAATTAATCAAAGTTTCTAAAAAAAAGAATCTACAACAATCCTTCTATTATGACTGAAGATGCACTGCAAACCTGGGCAGGGGGCCCTTCCTATCCAAGTTGCATTGATAATCAATTATCAATCCATTCTCATTGACAAGCTTCAGGATTAATCAAAGATAAAAGACTAAAATAAGAAATGTGTTCTTGTTCTATTCCATCTACAAACAAACGATTACATTCCTCTATGCTCTGTTCTATCTATCAACTATTCCGCATCATATCTACATACATCTCTCATTTCGATCCTCCCTTATATAGAATTTTGAACCCCCCTACATACTAGCTTTCTGGTATCTTCCCATATCCCATGATAGATAACATAATTAATGTAACAGTTACATAAGGAATTGAATATGTATTTTGCATTAATACAAGAGAGAAATGATGCGCTCAACATCACAGAGCTAGTATAACCATTGTGCCAATGTAGGAGAGAATATCATGATTCCTTTTAACTGCCATAGTCTCATGACATGAAGTGTCATCAAGACAAGTTGTCATTTATTTATAACTGAAATAGAGCATGCGCTGGTTGTTTACGAAGATTCTCATGGAGGGATCATCCTTGAAACATTCATCCTGGTGCTGGAACAACAACATTAGTATAGGAATACATAATATAATATTATAAGTGAGATTGTGCATTAAAAACTCTCAAAACTTAACTAAAAACAAGAGAACTGTTAAATACAAGTTTTGGGTCTTTAGATATCAATTTAAGTCAATGTTTAAACCAAAGTTATACAAAATGAGGGGTATAAGACTGTTAGAAAGATCACATGAAAATATATAAGGCATAAAAATTGATCAAATTTGGGTCCTAACAGGGCCCCGCTGCACAAAAACAACAGATGGATAAGGTCATGGAGGAGTATGAGGACATCTTCACCTCCCTTGCAGGGGTGCCTCTACACTGCCAGGTCAAGCACCCCATTGATCCGACCCCAGGTGCACCACTACCAAATAGACCCATCTATTGGCGCTCTGTTATGGAGAATGACGAAATCAAGAGGCATATTCAGGAGCTGTTGTAGAAAGGTCACATCCGGCCAAGTTCATCACCCTGTGGGAGCCCGATCGTGTTGGTGCAAAAGAAGGATGGGACTTGGAGACTTTGCATTGACTATTAAGCACTGAACAAGATCACTGTTCGGGGTAGGTACCTGATCCCACAGATTAGTGACCTTCTGCACCAACTCAAGGGGGCGAAATATTTCAGCAAGATCGACTTGAAGTCGGGGTATCACTAAGAACCAATTGAACCCTCTAATGTGTGGAACACTGCCTTCAAATCCAAGGAGGGCCTTTTAGAATGGTTGGTCATGCCATTTATGTTGACGAATGCCACTGCAACCTTCATGAGGCTAATGGACAACATCCTACAACCATTCTCCAACTCATTTGTAGTGGTGTACTTGGATGACATTCTCATCTTTAGCTGGACTTGGGAAGAGCACCTCCACCACATCCGACAGGTCCTCCAAACACTGGGAAAACACAAGTTGTGTGCCATTTTGGAGAAATGCACTTTTGGCATGACCTAGGTTCAATATCTGGGATATATTATTGATGAGTGGGGGGTGCATGTGGATCCAACAAAGATCCAAGTCATTCGGGATTGGCCAGCCCCAACCACCCTAACATAGCTCTGTAGCTTTTTAGGTCTTGCCAATTTTTACCATAGGTTTGTGTTGGGATTCTCTCATATCACTTGGCCCTTGAGTCAAGTCACCAAGGGAGGAGCTAAAGAAAAATACTTTTGGTCAGAATCTCAACAGAAGGCGTTCGGGGAGTTGAAGCATCGCCTCTGCTCTACACCAGTGCTCACATTACCAGACTTGCAACAACTATTTGAGATCGAGACAAATGCCTCTGACTATGCCATTGGGGCAGTCCTTACTCAACATAGGCATCCAGTGGCATATCACAGTGAGACTCTTTCCGACACATTTTGGAAGTATCCCACTTATGACAAAGAAATGTATTCCATTGTGTAGGCTTGTCGGCAATGGAAGCATTACATTTTGGGAAAGGAAACGGTCATCCACACAAACGACCGACCCCTGCAGTTCATATAGACACAAGGGAAGTTGCAAAATGATCGCCATCAGAAGTGGTCCACATACCTGGAAAAATTTCCTTTGAACATTAAGTACAAGAAAGGTCGTACCAATAATGTTGTAGACTACCTCAGTCAACCACCCATCGTGGTGCTAACCACTGTGCTCAACTCTTGTGGGCAGGAGACTTTCGATTGGCCGCTTCTCTACACAAGTGATCCAGAATTCGGCCAAACATACAATACACTCTTGGAGGGTAAGAAAGTTCCCAATTTTCACCTCTAGGATGCCTTGCTTTGTCACTTGGGACACCTTTGTGTTCCTTCAAGTGAGCGTGCCAAGATGATTTGGGAGGCGCACTACAGTCGGGTCGTTGGGCATTTCGGGGTCGAGAAAACCATGGCAGTACTGCAAAAGTATTTCTATTGGCCGAACCTTCGACAGGATGTCGGGAAGTACATCAAGTCCCTCACTGCTTGCGCCATTGCCAAACCGACCATGAAGAAGAAAGGCCTCTATACTCCACTTCCCACCCCCAGTCGACCTTGGGAATCCATCTCTATGGATTACATGTCGGGCCTTCCTTCTACTAAGAATGGAAATGACTGTGATTTTTTGGTCGTCGACCAATTCTCAAAGATGTCCATTATGATGGCCTGCAAGAAGAATATCACAGCAAAAGCCACTGCTAAACTCTTCTTTGAATGAGTGTGGGTACACTTTGGGATCCCATAGTCTATCATATCAGATCGGGATAGTAGGTTCCTCAGTACATTTAGGTCTAGCCTCTGGTTGATGCTGGACGCCAACCTCACCAAGTCCATATCTTTCCATCCGCAAACTAATGGCCAGACAGAGGTCGTCAACCGAATGATAGTATACATTCTGCGCATGTACAACTCAAATCATCCACGCACATGGGATGAGAGCCTCCCCTATGTACAACACATCTACAACCGGGATCTCCATAGCTCAACCAACCACAACCCCTTTCAAGTGGGCTTGGGATTCTAGCTACTATGTCCCATTGATGTAGCCATGGCATTTGTGGCTACTCGTGCAGATTCAACCCATGTCCATTCTGAGGATGACAAGGAAAACAACTTCATTGAGCACATTCAGCACATTGGCCAACAATTTCATGACATCTTGGATAGAGCCAATGCTAAGTGCAAGCAACGACATGATCAACATCGACTGCCACACAACTTCCAGGTGGGCGACAAAGTGTGGCTACATTTGCAAAAGGAGCACCTCGGTGGTCCCTACTGCAAGATTCACCCGCTCCGATATGGCTCATACACCATCACTAAGGCTATAGGGGACAATTCCTTTGAGCTCAGTATTCCACCATTCCTTGGTCTGCACCCAGTTTTCAATGTGGACTGCCTTCGGCCCTACTTTCCACCTCTACTAGACACATCCGACATGGCAGAACAACTCACACCAGCAGAGTTAAACCTAGATTGCATGGAACAAGCCACAACTGATCAAACTATGGACACACATATCAAGAACACCCACCAACAGAGGATCCAACTATATCGAGTTGTCAAAGCAGGCCAACTCCTTCACCAGAGCAAGTGGCTCACCAGGGACCAAGTTCAAAAGAAGTTTCCTCATCCCATGGAGGAACTCAACACAATGGGGACCATTGCTTCCTAAGGGGGGAGGAATGATCTAGGTGGATATTGGTTCCCACCCGCCTACTCCACTTGGACCCACACCATTGTTTCTTTCAATTTTTTAGTTTCCTTAATTGTAGCACAATTTACTATTTTTAGCAGTTCTTCGAGTCCTGAACTTCTGGAGCTGTTTTGAGGCCCTAAACAACGTTTTTTGGGCATGAATGATCCGATGAATATGAGTTTGTTCTGCACTCGATATTTTCTATCAGCAATGTATTCCTCGGATAGATCTTTCTAATGATGTATCATGTGCATCGAACGGAGATAGTATGCCAAAGTTATGACCCTGGGAAATTGATGTACCAACTTACCCCAACGGGGCCCATATTCTGGCGTTTCATCTCCTAGTGTTAGGTTTTTGGATGTTTAGGGTTTTCTACTATTTCTCAATAATATATATACCTTCGAGACTCATTGTAACAGGTAGTTCAGAGGCCATTAGCCACCACATCTCTTCTCAGAGATAAGCTACCAACGCCCTATCTAGTTTATTTCCATTCTGTGTGTAAGCATTTTTTAGTCATTTGTTATTAATGAAATGAAGTCTTATTTCTGATGCATCTCTGCATTTATGTTTATTTCTGTATTTCATTGTGCTCCTACATAAATCCATATTAGTGGTATCAGAGCGGTCTTCTCGTTCTCGATCTTTCTTTGTATGTCCCAAATGAGGTCGGGGTATAAGGATTCGAGGCTCGATCTGGTTGAACCTTTGCAAGATCAGTCTTACAAACCTCGATGAATGCCCATGGGGGAAGAAAAGAAAGATGAGGGAGCAAGATATCCTATCAAAATGTTGCTCGAGGAGGCCCTCGAGAAACAAAGGAACGCAATGATGGACAACTTTTCCCATATTCTTCAACAGATTCCCACTAGCGGTGCATCGACATCCAACAACCACTCTAGAGGCACCACTCCTTTTAAGGTACAAGTAAACTTTGACATTCCCATATATGAGGGCCAAATAGATGCATATTCTGTAGATAGATGGTTGAATCTGTTAGAAGGATATTTCTCGGTTCATGAATTTTCCGACCAAGAAAGGATTATTTTCGCACTCCTCAAAGCCGCCCCCCATGTCAAGGACTGGTGGGAAACCTACTCGGAGCAACAGGGCGAGGGGGAACCCTCTCAGTTCTCGGCCACACCCACTTGGAATTCTTTCCAAGATTCCATCAAGGAACAATATTATCCCGTGGGGAGCTATGAGGACAAATACATACAATGGAATACGCTGTGGCAGCAAAGGGACCAAGATGTGCATGAGATGACGAATCTGTTTCATACCCTACACACAAAGTTGGGTATCAAAGATTCAGAGAAACATTTGGTGTTAAATTACCACAGTTGTCTACACAGATGCATTTAGGAGGAAATGGAGTTCCTTGACATCTCCTCGCTTGGTGTGGCGTACCAATATGCTGCCAAGATTGAGCAGATGTTGAAACAGAAACAAAGAGACTTTGGGTCTATGAATCAGAAGCAAGGGAAAGGTACCCCCAAAATGTAGAACAAAGGATGAAGCCAAGGCAGGGCGACCCAGGATAACTCACCAAATCCACAAGAAAAGAACAAAACCACGAAGCCAAAAAAGGAAATGGGGAAGTGGTGTGAGTTCCATAAGAGCTCCACTCAAAACAAAAGTGAGTGTCGGGCCAAGCAGTCACTGGAAGCCGAGTTGAAGGCTTTTGAATCGGATGCATGCTCTGACTCTGAATCATAACCTGACAAGGGGAATGATAGGGGAAAATAGATTATTGATACGGAGCCCAATGCCACCACTGCCACCACGAAGATCAAGAAGGAGGAACTAGAAGATCCAGAGGAGGTGGAGCATCTATTCCGTTCCAAGATGTGGGTAAAGGGTTCCCCATTGCAGTTCATTGTCAACAACAGGAGCCAAAAGAATCTCATCTTGGTAGAGGTCGTGAAGCGACTGGGCTTGACAACCACAACACACCCACAACCATACACCATCGGGTGGTTGCACCAAGGATGGGACTTCCGCGTCAGCCAACAATGTCGCCTTCCCTACAACATCAAGCCCTTCATGGATGAGGTATTATGTGACATTTCTCCTCTTGATGTTTCTGATGTATTATTAGGCCAACCGTACATGTGGAAGTGACATGCTGTGTATGAGTCCAGGCCTCATGCTGTTATTATCACCTTGGGAAATAAGTTGTATAGGATACCGGATATATCACTGCCTACCACCATCTATTTGGTTACTGCAAAACAATGCTGTAAGCTCATTTCCTAAACCAGGAAATTTGTTTTCCTAATGATCCGCCCTTAGGGAAAGAGGAATACTGTGGCCATGACCTCAAGACAGGGCCCCGCTGCACAAAAACAATAGATGGATAAGGTCATGGAGGAGTACGAGGACATCTTTACCTCCCCCGCAGGGGTGCCTCTACATTGCCAGGTCAAGCACCCCACTGCTCTGCACCAGTGCTCACATTACTAGACTTGCAACAACCATTTGAGGTCAAGACAAATTCCTCTGACTATGCCATTTGGGTATTCCTTACTCAACATGGGAATCCATTGTAGTGAGACACTTTATGACACAGTCTGGAAGTATCCCACTTATGACAAAGAAATGTATTCCATTATGCAGGCTTGTCGGCAATGGAAGCATTACATTTTGGGAAAGGAAACGATCATCCACATAGACCACCAACCCCTGCAGTTCATACAGACATAAGGGAAGTTGCAGAACGATCGCCATCAAAAGTGGTCCACATACTTGAAATAGTTTCCTTTGAACATTAAGTACAAGAAAGGAAGCACCAATAATGTTGCAGACTGCCTTAGTCGACCAACCATCGTGGCGCTAACCACTGTTCTCAACTCTTGTGGGTAGGAGACTTTTGATTGGCCACTTCTCTACACAATTGATCCATAATTCAACCACACATACAATACACTCTTGGAGGGTAAGAAAGTTCCCAATTTTCACCTCCAGGATGCCCGGCTTTGTCACTTGGGACACCTTTGTGTTCCTTCAAGTGAGCGTGCCAAGATGATTTGGGAGGTGCACTGCAGTCGAGTTGTTGGGAATTTTAGGGTCGAGAAAACCATGGCATTACTGCAAAAGTATTTCTATTAGCTGAACCTTCAACAGGATGTCGAGAAGTACATCAAGTCCTACACTACTTGTACCACTGCCAAACAGACCATCAAGAAGCAAGGCCGCTATGCTCTGCTTCATACCCCCAGTCGACCTTGGGAATCCATCTCTATGGATTACAGTTCGGGCCTTCCTTCTACTAAGCATGGAAATTACTGTGTTTTTGTGGTCGTTGACCGATTCTCAAAGATGTCCATTATGATGGCTTGCAAGAAGAATATCATAGTAAAATCCACTGCTAAACTCTTCTTTGAACGAGTGTGGGTACACTTTTGGATCCCATAGTCTATCATCTTAGATCGGGACAATAGGTTCCTCAGTACATTTTGTTCCAGCCTCTGGTCGATGCTGGACACCAAGCTCACCAAGTCCATAGATTTCCATCCACAAACTAATGGCTAGACAGAGACCATCAACCGGATGATTGTACAAATTTTGTGCATGTACAACTCAAAGCATCAGATCGGTGCAACAGGTTCCTGAGTACATTTTGGTCCAGCCTTTGGTCGATGCTGGACACCAAGCTCACCAATTCCATAGCTTTCCATCTGCAAACTGATGGCCATGCAGAGGTCGTCAACCGGATGATTTACACATTCTGTGCATGTACAACTCAAAGAATCCACGCACATGGGATGAGAGCCTCCCCTATGTACAACATAGCTATAATCGGGCTCTCCATATCTCAACCAACCACAACCCCTTTCAAGTGGGCTTGGGATTCCAGCCACTATGTCCCATTGATGTAGCCATGCAATTTGCGGCTACTTGGGCAGATTCAACCCATGTCCAGTCTGAGGCTGACAAGGAAAAAAACTTCATTGAGCACATTCAACACATCCGCCAACAAGTTCATGACTTCCTAGATAGATCCAATGCTAAGTACAAGCAACGACATGATCAACATCAGGTGCCACACAACTTCCAGGTGGGCGACAAAGTGTGGCTACATTTGCAAAAGGAGCACCTCGCTGGACCCTACCGCAAGATTCGCCCGCTCCGATATGGGCCATACACCATCACCAAGGCTATAGGGGACAATTCCTTTGAGCTTGGTATCCCAACATTCCTTGGTTTGCACCCAATGTTCAATGTGGACCGTCTTCAGCCCTACTTTCCACCTCTACTAGACACATCCGACATGGCAAAACAAATCACACCAACATAATTAAACCTAGATTGCATGGAACAAGCCACAACTGATCAAATTATGGACACAAAGATCAAGAACACCTACCGACAGAGGATCCATCTATATGGAGTTGTCAAAGCAAGCCAACTCCTTCACCAGGGTAAGTGGTTCACCAGGGACCAAGTTCAACAGAAGTTTCCTCATCTCATGGAGGAACTCAACACAATGGGGACCATTGCTTCCTAAGGGGGGAGGACTGATCTAGGTGGATATTGGTGGCCACCTACCTATTCCACTTGGACCCACATCATTGTTTCTTTTAGTTTTTCAGTTTTCTTAATTGTAGCACAATTTACTATTTTTAGCAGTTCTTCGAGTCCTGAACTTCCGGAGTTGTTTTGAGGACCTAAACGACATTTTTTGGGCATGAATGCTGCAGTGAATATGAGTCCATTTTAGACTCATTATCCACTGTCAACAGTGTAGTCCTCAGATATATCTTTCTAATGATGTATCATGTGTGTCAAACAGAGATAGTATGCCAAAGTTATGACCCCGGGAAATTGATGTACCAATTTACCCCAACGGGGCCCATATTCTAGCGTTTCATCTCCTATGGTCAGGTTTTGGATGTTTAGGGTTTTCCAGTTTTTCTTAGTAATATATAGGCCTTCGATCCTTATTGTAATAGGCATTTTAGAGGCCAGTAGCCACCACATATCTTCTCAGAGATAAGCTACTAGCGCCCTAGCTAGTTTATTTCCATTCTGTCTGTAAACATTTTTTAGTCATTTGTTATTAATGAAATGAAGTCTTATTTCCACTGCATCTTTGCATTTATGTGTATTTCTGTATTTCATTGTGTTCTTACATAAATCTGGATCAGTGGTATCAAAGTGGTCTGCTTGTTCTTGATCTTTCTGTGCATGTCCCCAATGAGGTCGGGGTATAAGGAGTTGGGGCTCGATTTGGTTGAACCTTTGGAAGATTAGTCTCTCAAACTCCGATGACCGTCCATGGGGGAAGAAAAGAAAGATGAGGGAATAGGAGGTCCTATCAAAATTTTTCTCAAGGAGGCCCTCGAGAAACAAAGGAACTCGATGATGGACAACATTTTCCAGATTCTTCAACGGATTCCCACTAGCGGCGCATCGACATCCAACAACTACTCTGGAGGTGCCACTCCTTTTAAGGTACAAGTAAACTTTGACATTCACATATTTGAGGGCCAAATAGATGCAAATGCCATAGATAGATGGTTGAATTTGTTAGAAGGATATTTCTCGGTTCATGAATTTTCCGACCGAGAAAGGATTATTTTTGCACTCCTCAAAGCCGCCCCCCATGTCAAGGACTAGTGGGAAACCTACTCGGAGCAACAGGGTGAGGTAGAACCCTCTCTTTTCTCGGCCACACCCACTTGGAATTATTTTCGAGATGCCAACAAGGAACAATATTTTCTTGTGGGGAGTTATGAGGACAAATACATACAATGGACTACGCTGCGGAAACAAAGGAACCAAGATGTGCATGAGATGACGAATTTGTTTCATTCCCTACACACAAAGTTGGGTATCAAATATTCAGAGAAACATTTGGTGTTAAAGTACTATAGTTGTATACACTGATACATTCAAGAGAAAATGGAGTTCCTCGACATGTCCTTGCTTGTTGTGGCATACCGATATGGTGCCAAGTTTGAGCAAAAGTTCAAATAGAAAAAGCGAGACTTTGGGTCTATGAATTAGAAGCAAGGGAAAGGTACCCCCAAATAGTAAAACAAAGGATCAAGCCAAGGTGGGGCGGCCCATGATAACCCACCAAAGCCACAAGCAAAGAAAAAAACCACGAAGCCAAAAAAGGACACGGGGAAGTGTGGTGAGTTCCATAAGAGCTCCACTCACAACATAAGTGAGTGTTGGGTCAAGCAGTCACTGGTAGCTGAGTTGAAGGCTTTTGAAATGGATGCATGCTCTGACTTTGAATCAGAACCCAACAAGGGGAATGATAGGGGGAAACAGATTATCGATGCAGAGCCCAATGCCACTGTTTCCACCACGAAGATCCAGAAGGAGGAACCAGAAGATCCAGAGGAGGTGCATCGTCTCTTCCATTCCAAGATGTAGGTAAAGGGTTCCCCGTTGCAGTTCATTGTCGACAGTGAGATCCAGAAGAACCTCATCTCAGCTGAGGTCATGAATCAGCTATGCTTGCCTACCACAACACACCCACAACCATACACCATCGGGTGGTTGCACCAAGGACGGGACCTCTGCGTCAGCCAACAATGTCGCCTTCCTTGTAGCATCAAGCCCTTCATGGATTAGGTATTATGTGACATTAATCCTCTTGATGTTTCTGATGTATCATTAGGCCAACCATACTTTTGGAAGAGACATGCTATGTATGAGTCCAGGCGTCATGTTGTTATTATCACCTTGGGAAATAAGATGTACAGGATACCGGAGATAGCACCGCCTACCACCATCTCTTTG
The DNA here is from genome assembly GCA_000966675.3 of Picea glauca. Classification (NCBI taxonomy): domain Eukaryota; kingdom Viridiplantae; phylum Streptophyta; class Pinopsida; order Pinales; family Pinaceae; genus Picea; species Picea glauca. The sequence continues at coordinate 29,386 of JZKD02S1674540.1, read as the reverse complement.
GTTACTACAAAACAATGTAGTAAGCTCATTTCCAAAACCAGAAAATTTGTTTTCCAGATGATCCACCCTCAGGGATAGAGGAAGACTATGGTCATGACCTCCAGAGAAGGCCCCGCTGCACAAAAAAAATAGACAGATAAGGTCATGAAGGAGTACGAGGACATCTTCACCTCCCTCACAGGGGTGCCTCTACACTACCAGGTCAAGCACCCCATTGATCTAACCCCAAGTGCACAGTTTCCCAATGGACCCATCTATCGGTGCTCTATTTTGGAGAATGAAAAAGTCAAGAGTCAGATTTAGGAGCTGTTGCAGAAAGTTCACATCCGACCGAGTTCATCACCCTGTGGGAGCCCGATTGTGTTGGTGCAAAAGAAGGATGGGACTTGGAGACTTTGCACTGACTATTGAGCACTGAAACAAGATCACTGTTCGGAATAGGTACCTGATCCCATAGATTGATGACCTTCTAGACCAACTCAAGGGGGTGAAATATTTCAGCAAGATCGACTTGAATTCGGGGTATCACCAGGTACCAATCAAACCCTCTGATGTGTGGAAGACTGCCTTCAAATCCAAGGAGGGCCTTTTCGAATGGTTGGTCATGCCATTCGGGTTGACGAATTCCCCTACAACCTTCATGAGGCTAATGGAAGACATCCTATGAACATTCACCAACTCATTTGTAGTGTTGTACCTGGATGACATTCTCATCTTCATCCAGACTTGGGAAGAGCACCTCCACCACATCCGACAGGTCCTCCAAACATTGCGACAACACAAGTTGTGTGAAAATTTGGAGAAATGAACTTTTGGCATGACCCAGGTTCAGTATCTGAGATACATTATTGATGAGCAGGGGGTGCATGTGGATCCAACAAAAATCCAAGTCATTCGGGATTGGCCAGCCCCAACCACCCTAACAGAGCTCCACAACTTTTTAGGTCTTTCCGATTTCTACCATAGTTTTGTGTTGGGATTCTCTCATATCACTTGGCCCTTGAGTCAAGTCACCAAGGGAGGAGCTAAAGAAAAATTCTTTTGGTCATAATCTCAACAGAAGGCATTCAGGGATTTGAAGCATCGCCTCTGCTCTACACCAGTGCTCACATTACCCGACTTGCAACAACCATTTGAGATCAAGACAAATGCCTCTGACTATGCCATTGGGGCAGTCCTTACTCAACATGGGCATTCAGTGGCATATCATAGTGAGACACTTTTTGACACAGTCTGGAAGTATCCCACTTATGACAAATAAATGTATTCCATTGTGTAGGCTTGTCAGCAATGGAAGCATTACATTTAGGGAAAGGAAATGATCATCCACACATACCATCGGCCCCTGCAGTTCATACAGACACAAGGGAAGTTGCAGAATGATCGCCATCAGAAGTGGTCCACATACTTGCAATAGTTTCCTTTGAACATTAAGTACAAGAAAGGAAGCACCAATAATGTTGCAGACTACCTCAGTTGACCACCCATCATGGTGCTAACCACTGTGCTCAACTCTTGTGGGCATGAGACTTCCGATTGGTTGATTCTCTACACAAGTGATCCAAAATTTGGCCACACATACAATACACTCTTGGAGGGTAAGAAAGTTCCCAATTTTCACCTCCAGGATGCCCTGCTTTGTCACCTAGGACACCTTTGTGTTCCTTCAAGCGAGCATGCCAAGATGATTTGGGAGGCGCAATGCAGTCGGGTTGCTGGTCATTTTGGGGTCGAGAAAACCATGGAAGTACTGCAAAAGTATTTCTATTGGCCAAACCTTCGACAGGATGTCGAGAAGTACAACAAGTTCTTTACTGCTTGTGCCATTTCCAAACCGACCATCAAGAAGAAAGGCCTCTATACTTCGCTTCCTACCCCCAGTCGACCTTGGGAATCCATCTCTATGGATTACATGTCGGGCCTTCCTTCTACTAAGCATGGAAATGATTGTGTTTTTGTGGTCATCGAACGATTCTCGAAGATGTCCATTATGATAACTTGCAAGAAGAATATCATAGCAAAAGCCACTGCTAAACTCTTCTTTGAATGAATGTGGGTACACTTTGGGAACCCAAAGTCTATCATCTCATATCGGAACAGTAGGTTCCTCAATACATTTTGGTCCAACATCTGGTCGATGCTCGACACCAAGCTCACCAAGTCCATAGCTTTCCATCCGCAAACTGATGGCCAGACAAAGGTCATCAACTGGATGATTGTACACATTCTGCGCATGTACAACTCAAATCATCCATGCACATATGATGAGAGCCTCCCCTATGTACAACACAACTACAACCGAGCTCTCCATAGCTCAACCAGCCATAGCCCCTTTCAAGTGGGCTTGGGATTCTAGCCACTATGTCCCATTGTTGTAGCCATGCCATTTGCGGCTACTCAAGCAGATTCATCCCATGTCCAGTCTGAGGTTGGCAAGGCAAACAACTTCATTGAGCACATTCAACACATCCGCCAAAAAGTTCATGACATCTTGGACAAATCCAATGCTAAGTACAAGCAATGACATGATCAACATCGGGTGGAACACAACTTCCAGGTGGGCAACAAAGTGTGGCTACATTTGCAAAAGGAGTGCCTCGCTTGACCCTACCGCAAGATTCACCCGCTCTGATATGGGCCATACACCATCACCAAGGATATAGGGGACAATGCATTTGAGATTGGTATTCCACCATTCCTTGGTTTGCACCCAGTGTTCAATGTGGACTACCTTCGACCCTACTTTCCACCTCTACTAGACACATCCAACATGGCAGAACAACTCACACCAACAAAGTAAATCCAAGATTGCATGGAACAAGCCACAACTGACTGAATTATGGACACACAGATCAAGAACACCCGCCAACAGAGGATCCAACTATATCGAGTTGTCAAAGCAGGCCAACTCCTTCACTAGAGCAAGTGGCTCACCAGGGACCAAGTTCAACAGAAGTTTCCTCATCTCATGGAGGAACTCAACACAATGGGGACCATTGCTTCCTAAGTGGGGAGGACTGATCCAGGTGGATATTGGTGGAAACCCGCCTATTCCACTTGGACCCACACCATTGTTTCTTTCAGTTTTTCATTTTCGTTAATTGTAGCACAATTTACTATTTTTAGTAGTTCTTCGGGTCTTGAACTTTCAGAGCTGTTTTGAGGCCCTAAACGACATTTTTTGGGCATGAATTCTCTGACGAATATTAACTTGTTGCAACCTTGATATTCACTATCAGCAGTGTATTCCTTGGATAGATATTTCTAACGATGTATCATGTGCGTCAAACGAAGATAGTATGCCAAAGTTACGACCCCGGGAAATTGATGTACCAATTTACCCCAACGGGGTCCATATTCTGACGTTTCATCTCCTAGGGTTAGGTTTTTGGATGTTTAGGGTTTTCCAATGTTTCTCAGTAATATATAGCCCTTAGAGCCTCATTGTAACAGGAAGTTCATAGGTCAGTAGCCGCCACATCTCTTCTCAGAGATAAGCTACCAACGACCTAGCCAGTTTATTTCCATTCTGTCTATAAGAATTTTTTAGTCATTTGTTATTAATGAAATGAAGTCTTATTTCTATTGCATCTCTGCGTTTATGTGCATTTCTGTATTTCATTGTGTTCCTACATAAATCCAGATTAGTGGTATCAGAGCAGTCTGCTCGTTCTCAATATTTCTTTGCATGTCCCAAATGAGGTCGGGGTATAAGGAGTTGGGGCTCGATCTGGTTGAACCTTTGCAAGACCAGTCTCACAAACCCCAACGACCACCCATGGGTGAAGAAAAGAAAGATGAGGGATTAGGAGATCCTATCAAAATGTTTCTCAAGGAGGCGCTTGAGAAACAAAGGAACGCGATGATGGACAACTTTTCCCAGATTCTTCAACGATTCCCACTAGCGGTGCATCGACATCCAACAACCACTCTGGAGGCACCACTCCTTTTAAGGTACAAGTAAACTTTAACATTCCCATATTTGAGGGCCAAATAGATGCAAATGTCGTAGATAGATGGTTGAATATGTTATAAGGATATTTATCGGTTCATGAATTTTCCGACCGAGAAAGGATTATTTTCGCACTGCTCAAAGATGCCCCCCATGTCAAGGACTGGTGGGAAACCTACTCGAAGAAACAGGGTGAGGGGGAACCCTCTCTGTTCTCGGCCACACCCACTTGGAATTATTTTCGAGATTCCATCAAGGAACAATATTATCCCGTGGGGAGCTATGAGGACAAATACGTACAATGGACTATGCCGCGACAACGAAGGGACCAAGATGTGCATGAGATAACGAATCTGTTTCATACCCTACACACAAAGTTGGGTATCAAAGATTCAAAGAAATATTTGGTGTTAAAGTACTACAGTTTTCTACACAGATACATTTAGGAGGAAATGGAGTTTCTCGACATCTACTCGCTTGGTGTGGCGTACCGATATGCTGCCAATATTGAGCAGAAGTTCAAATAGAAAAAGTGAGACTTTGAGTCTACGAATCAGAAGCAAGGAAAAGGTACCCCCAAACCGTAGAACAAAGGACCAAGCCAAGGTGGGGTGGTCCAGGATAACCCGCCAGAGCCATAAGCAAAGAACAAAACCACGAAGCCAAAAAAGGACACGGGGAAGTGGTGTGAGTTTCATAAGAGCTCCACTCACAACAGAAGTGAGTGTCAGGCAAAGGAGTCACTGGTAGTCGAGTTGAAGGCTTCTGAATCAGATGCATGGGTCGACTCTGAATTAGAACCAAACAAGGGGAATGATAGGGGAAAATATATTATCAATGAAGAGCCCAACGCCACCATTGCCACCATGAAGATCCAGAAGGAGGAACTAGAAGATCCAGAGGAGGTAGAGTGTCTCTTCCATTCCAAGATGTGGGCAAAGGGTTCCCCACTGCAGTTCATTGTCGACAGTGGGAGCCATAAGAACCTCATATCGATAAAGGTCATCAAGTGACTAGGCTTGTTGACCACAACACACCCACAACCATACACCATCGGGTGGTTGCACCAAGGACATGACCTCCGCGTCAGCCAAAAATGTCGCCTTCCCTACAACATCAAGCCCTTCACAGATGAGGTATTATGTGACATTGCTCCTCTTGATGTTTATGATGTATTATTAGGCCAACCATACTTGTGGAAGTGACATGCTGTGTATGATTCCAGGCCTCGTGCTGTTATTATCACCTTGGGCAATAAGCTGTACAGGATACCGGAGATAACACCGCCCACCACCATCTCTTTGGTTACTGCAAAACAATGTAGTAAGCTTATTTCCAAAAACAGGAAATTTGTTTTCCTGATGATCCGCCCTCAGGGAAAGAGAAAGACTGTGGCCATGACCTCCAGATAGGGCCCCGCTACACAAAAACAACAGATGGATAAGGTCATGGAGGAGTATGAGGACATCTTCACCTACCCCTCAGGGGTGCCTCTACACTGCCAGGTCAAGCACCCCATTGATTTGACCCCAGGTGTGCCACTGCCCAATGGACCCATCTATCAGTGCTCTATTATGGAGAATGACAAAGTCAAGAGGCAGATTCAGGAGCTATTGCAAAAAGGTCACATCCGACCGAGTTCATCACCTCATGGGAGATCGATCATGTTGGTGCAGAAGAAGGATGTGACTTGGAGACTTTGCATTGACTATCATGCACTGAACAAGATCAATGTTCAGAATAGGTACCTGATCCCACAGATATATGACCTTCTAGACCAACTCAAGGGGGCGAAATATTTCAGCAAGATCGACTTGAAGTTGGGGTATCACCAGGTACCAATCGAACCCTCTCATGTGTGGAAGACTGCCTTCAAATCCAAGGAGGGCCTTTTTGAATGGTTGGTCATGCCATTCAGGTTGACGAATGCCCCTCCAACCTTCATGAGGCTAATGGATGACATCCTATGGCCATTCACCAACTCATATTTAGTGGTGTACTGGGATGACATTCTCATCTTCAGCCAGACTTGGGAAGAGCACCTCCACCACATCTGACAGGTCCTCCAAACACTGTGACAACACAAGTTGTGTGCCAATTTGGGGAAGTGCACTTTTGGCATGACCCAGGTTTAGTATCTGGGATACATTATTGATGAGTGGTGGGTGCATGTGGATCCAACAAAGATCCAACTCATTCAGGATTGGCCAACCACAACCAACCTAACATGGCTCCACAACTTTTTAGGTCTTGCCAATTTCTACCGCAGGTTTGTGTTGGGATTCTCTCATATCACTTGGCCCTTGAGTCGAGTCACCAAGGGAGGAGCTAAAGAAAAATTCTTTTGGTTAGAATCTCAATAGAAGGTGTTCAGGGAGTTGAAGCATCACCTCTTCTCTACACCAGTGCTCAAATTACTAGACTTGCAACAACCATTTGAGATCGAGACAAATGCTTCTGACTATGCCATTGGGGCAGTCCTTACTCAACATGGGCATCTAGTGGCATATCACAGTGAGACAATTTTTGACACAATCTGGAAGTATCCCGCTTATGAAAAAGAAATGTATTCAATTGTGCAGGCTTTTCGACAATGGAAGCATTACATTTTGGGAAAGGAAATGGTCATCCACACAGACCAATGACCCCTGCAGTTCATATAGACACAAGGGAAGTTGCAGAGCGATCGCCATCAGAAGTGGTCCACATACCTGCAACAGTTTCCTTCGAACATTAAGTACAAGAAAGGCAACACCAATAATGTTGCAGACTGCCTCAATCGACCACCCATCGTGGCACTAACCATTGTGTTCAACTCTTGTGGACACGAGACTTCCGATTGGTTGCTTCTCTACACAAGTGATCCAGAATTCGGCCACACATACAATACACTTTGGAGGCTAAGAAGGTTCCCAATTTTCACCTCCAGGATGCTCGACTTTGTCACCTGGGACACCTTTGTGTTCCTTCAGGGGAGCATGCCAAGATGATTTGGGAGGCACACTGTAGTCGGGTCGCTGGGCATTTCGAGGTTGAAAAAACCATGGCAATACTGCAAAAATATTTCTATTGGCCAAACCTTCGACATGATGTCGAGAAGTACATCAATTCCTGCATTGCTTGCGCCATTGCCAAACTGACCATCAAGAAGAAAGGCCTCTATACTCCGCTTCCTACCCCCAGTCAACCTTGGGAATCCATCTCTATGGATTACATGGCGGGCCTTCCTTCTACTAAGAATGGAAATGACTGTGTTTTTGTGGTCCTTGACCAATTCTCGAAGATGTCCATTATGATGGCCTCCAAGAAGAATATCACAACAAAAGCCACCACTAAACTCTTCTTTGAATGAGTGTGGGTAAACTTTGGGATCCCACAGTCTATCATCTCATATTGGGACAATAGGTTCCTCATTACATTTTGGTCCAGCCTCTGGTTGATGCTGGACACCAAGCTCACCAAGTCCATAGATTTCCATCCACAAACTGATGGCCAGACAGAGGTCGTCAACCGGATGATTGTACACATTCTGCCCATATAAAACTCAAAGCACCCACACACATAGGATGAGAGCCTCCCCTATGTACAACACAACTACAATCGAGCTCTCCATAGCTCAACCAACCACATCCCCTTTCAAGTGGGCTTGGGATTCCAACCACTATGTCCCATTGATGTAGCCATGCCATTTGCGGCTACTCGGGTAGATTAAGCCCATGTCCAGTTTGACGCTGACAAGGAAAAATACTTCATTGAGTGCATTCATCACATCCACCAAAAGTTCATGACATATTAGACATAGCCAATGCTAAGTACAAGCAACGACATGATCAACATCGGGTGCCACACAACTTCCAGGTGGGCGATAAAGTGTGGCTACATTTGCAAAAGGAGCGCCTCGCTACACCCTACCGCAAGATTCACTCGCTCTGATATGGGCCATACACCATCACCAAGGCTATAGCGGATAATTATTTTGAGCTCGGTATTCCACCCTTCCTTGGTCTGCACCCATTGTTCAATGTAGATCGCCTTCAGCCCTACTTTCCACCTCTACTAGACACATCCGACATGGCAGAACAACTCACACCAGCAGAGTTAAACTAAGATTGCATGGAACAAGCCACAACTGATCGAATTATGGACACACAGATTAAGAACACCCGCCAATAGAGGATATAGATATATCGAGTTGTCAAAGCAGGCCAACTCCTTCACCAAGGCAAGTGGCTCACCAGGGACCAAGTTCAACAGAGGTTTCCTCATCTCATGGAGGAACTCAATGGAATGGGGACCATTGCTTCCTAAGGGGGGAGGACTGATCCCAGTGGATATTGGTGGCCACCTACCTATTCCACTTGGACCCACACCATTGTTTCTTTTAGTTTTTAGTTTCCTTAATTGTAGCACAATTTACTAATTTTAGCTGTTCTTCGGGTCCTGAACTTCTGGTTTTGTTTTGAGGCCCTAAGCGACGTTTTTTTGGGCATGAATACTCCGATGAATATGAGTCTGTTCCTACCCTAATATTCGATGTTAGTAGTGTATTCCTTGGATAGATCTTTCTAATGATGTATCAAGTGCGTCAAACGGAGATAGTATACCAAAGTTACGACCCCGGGAAATTGATGTACCAATTTACCCCAACGGGGCCCATATTCCGGCGTTTTGTCTCCTAGGGTTAGGTTTTTGGATGTTTAAGGTTATCTAGTGTTTCTCAGTAATACATAGGCCTTCGAGCCTCATTGTAACATGCAATTTATAGGCCAGTAGCTGCCACATCTCTTCTCAGAGATAAGCTACCAATGCCCTAGCTAGTTTATTTCTATTCTGTCTGTAAGCATTTTTTGTCATTTGTTATTAATGAAATGAAGTCTTATTTCCACTGCATCTCTACGTTTATGTGTATTTCTATATTTCATTGTGTTCCTACATAAATCCGAATTAGTGGTATCAGAGCGATCTGCTCGTTCTCTATCTTTCTTTGCATGTCCCCAATGAGGTTGGGGTATAAGGAGTTGGGGCTCGATCTAGTTGAACCTTTGCAAAATTAGTCTCACAAACCCCAATGAACGCCCATGGGTGAAGAAAAGAAATATGAGGGAGTAGGATATCTTATCAAAATTTTGCTCGAGGAGGCCCTCAAGAAACAAAGGAACGTGATGATTGACAACTTTGCCCAGATTCTTCAACGGATTCCCACTAGCGACGCATCGACATCCTAAAACCACTCTGGAGGCACCACTCCTTTTAAGGTACAAGTAAACTTTGACATTCCCATATTTAAGGGCCAAATAGATGCATATTCTGTAGATAGATGGTTGAATTTGTTAGTAGGATATTTCTCGGTTCATGAATTTTCCTACCGAGAAAGGATTATTTTCGCACTCCTCAAAGCCGCCCCCCATGTCAAGGACTGGTGGGAAACCTACTCGGAGCAACAGGGAAAGGGGGAACCCTCTCTGTTCTTGGCCACACCCATTTGGAATTCTTTCTGAGACACCATCAAGGAACAATATTATCCCGTGGGGAGCTATGAGGACAAATACGTACAATGGACTACGCTGCAGCAACAAAGGGACAAAGATGTGCATGAGATGATGAATCTGTTTCATACCCTACACACAAAGTTGGGTATCAAAGATTCAGAGAAACATTTGGTGTTAAAGTACCGCAGTTGTCTACATAGATACCTTCATGAGAAAATGGAGTTCCTCGACATCTCCTCTCTTGGTGTGGCGTACCGATATGCTGCCAAGATTGAGCAGAAGTCCAAACAGAAAAAGTGGGACTTTGGGTCTACGAATTAGAAGCAAGGGAAAGGTACCCCAAAACTGTAGAACAAAGGACCAAGCCAAGGCAGGGTGGCCCAGGATAACCCGCCAAAGCCACAAGCAATGAACAAAACCACGAAACCAAAAAAGGACACGGGGAAGTGGTGTGAGTTCCATAAGAGCTCCACTCACAACACAAGTGAGTGTCGGGCCAAGCAGTCACTGGTAGTCGAGTTGAAGGCTTCTGAATCGGATGCATGCTCCAACTCTGAATCAAAACCTGACAAGGGGAATGCTAGGGTGAAATAGATTATCTATGTAGAGCCCAACGCCACCGTTGCCACCATGAAGATCCAGAAGGAGGAACCAGAAGATCCAGAGGAGGTGGAGAGTCTCTTCCATTCCAAGATGTGGGTAAAGGGTTCCCCGTTGTAGTTCATTGTCGACAGCGAGAGCCAGAAGAACCTCATCTCGGTAGAGGTCGTGAAGTAGCTGGGCTTGCTAAGCACAACACACCCATAACCATACACCATCGGGTGGTTGCACCAAGGACGAGACCTCCCTGACAGCCAACAATGTCGCCTTCCCTATAGCATCAAGCCCTTCACAGATGAGGTATTATGTGACATTGCTCCTCTTGATGTTTTTGATGTATTATTAGGCCAACTATACTTATGGAAGTGACATGTTGTGTATGAGTCCAGTCCTTGTGCTGTTATTATCACCTTGGGAAATAAGCTGTACAGGATACCGTAGATAGCACCGCCTACCACCATCTCTTTGTTTACTGCAAAACAATGCAGTAAGCTCATTTCCAAAACCAGGAAATTTGTTTTCTTGATGATCTGCCCTCAGGGAAAGAGGAAGACTGTGGCCATGACCTCTAGAGAGGGCCCCACTTCACAAAATAAATAGATGGATAAGGTCATGGAGGAGTACGAGAAAATCTTCACCTCCCCCATAGGGGTGCCTCTACACTGCCAGGTCAAGCACCCCATTGATCTGACCCTAGGTGCGTCGCTGCCCAATGGACCCATATATCGACGCTCTGTTATGGAGAATGACAAAATCAAGCGGTAGATTCAGGAGCTGTTGTAGAAAAGTCACATCCGACTGAGTTCATCACCCTATGGGAGCATGATCATGTTGGTGCAGAAGAAGGATGGGACTTGGAGACTTTGCATTGAATATCAGGCACTGAACAAGATCATTGTTCAGAATAGGTACCTGATCCCACAAATTGATGACCTTTTGGACCAACTCAAGGGGGAGAAATATTTCAGCAAGATCGACTTGAAGTTGGGGTATCACCAGGTACCAATCGAACCCTCTGATGTGTGGAAGACTGCCTTCAAATCCAAGGAGGGCCTTTTCGAATGGTTGGTC
>JZKD02S1674540.1:0-18224 GCA_000966675.3 Picea glauca | reverse complement strand
TACTTGGATGACATTCTCATCTTTAGCCAGACTTGGAAAGAGCACCTCCACCACATCCGACAGGTCCTCCAAACATTGCGACAACACAAGTTGTGTGCAAATTTGGAGAAATGCACTTTTGGCATGACCTAGGTTCAGTATTTGGGATACATTATTGATGATATAGGGGTGAATGTAGATCCAACAAAGATCCAAGTCATTCAGGATTGGCCAGCCCCAACCACCCTAACAGGTCTCTGCATCTTTTTAGGTCTTGCAGTGTTTGGAGGACCTGTTGGATGTGGTGGAGGTGCTCTTCCCAAGTCTGGCTGAAGATGAGAATGTCATCCAAGTACACCACTACAAATGAGTTGGTAAATGGCCATAGGATGTTTTCCATTAGCCTCATGAAGATTGCAGGGGCATTCGTCAACCCGAATGGCATGACCAACCATTCAAAAAGGCCATCCTTGGATTTGAAGGTAGTATTACACACATCAGAGGGTTCGATTGGTACCTGGTGATACCTCGACTTCAAGTCGATATTGCTGAAATATTCTTCCCCCTTGAGTTGGTCCAGAACGTCATCAATCTGTGGGATTGGGTACCTATTCCGAACAGTGATCTTGGTCACTGCCCGATAGTCAATGCAAAGTCTCCAAGTCCCATCCTTCTTGTGCACCAACATGATCGGGCTCCCATAGGGTGATGAACTCGACCGGATGTGACCTTTCTGCAACAAATCCTGAATATACCTCTTGATTTCATCATTCTCCAGAACAGAGCATCGATAGATGGGTCCATTGGGCAGTGACACACCTAGGGTCAGATCAATGGGGTGCTTGACCTGGCAGTGTAGAGGCACCCCTATGGGGGAGGTGAAGATGTACTCGTAATCCTCCATGACCTTATCCATCTATTGTTTTTGTGCAGCGGGGCCCTGTCTGGAGGTCATGGCCACAGTCTTCCTCTTTCCCTGAGGGTGGATCATCAGGAAAAAAAATTTCCTAGTTTTTGGAAATGAGCTTACTGCATTGTTTTGTAGCAACCAAAGAGATGGTGGTAGGCGGTTCTATCTCTGGTATCCTGTACAACTTATTTCCCAAGGTGATAATAACAGCACGAGGCCCGGACTCATACACAACATGTCACTTCCACAAGCACGATTTCCCTAATAATACATCAGAAACATCAAGAGGAGCAATGTCACATAATACCTCATCCGTGAAGGGCTTGATGCTGTAGGGAAGGCGACATTGTTGGCTGACGTGGAGGTCCCATCCTTGGTGCAACCACCCAATGGTGTATCATTGTGGGTGTGTTGTGGTTGGAAATCCCAGCTGCTTCATGACCTCTACTGAGATGAGGTTCTTCTGGCTCCCGCTGTTGACAATGAACTGAAACGGGGAACCCTTTACCCACATCTTGGAATGAAAGAGATGCTCCACCTCCTCTGGATCTTCTGGTTCCTCCTTCTGGATCTTTGTGGTGGAAATAGTGGCATTGGGCTTTGCATTGATAATCTGTTTCCCCCTATCATTCACCTTGCTGGGTTCTGATTCAGAGTCGGAGCATGCATCCAATTCAGAAGCCTTCAACTTGGCTACTAGTGACTGCTTGGCCTGACACTCACTTGTGTTGTGAGTGGAGCTCTTATGGAACTCGCACCACTTCCTCATGTCCCTTTTTGGCTTCATGGTGTTTTTCTTTACTTGTGGCTTTGGTGGGTTATCCTGGGCCGCCCTGCCTTGGCTTGGTCCTTTGTTCTATGGTTTGGGGGTACCTTTCCCTTGCTTCTGATTCGTAGACCCAAAGTCTCACTTTTTCTGTTTGAGCTTCTGCTTAATCTTGGAAGCATATCAGTATGCCACACCAGGTGAGGAGATGTCGAGAAACTCCATTTCCTCTTGAATGTATCTATGTAGACAACTATGGTAATTTAACAACAAATGTTTCTCTGAATCTTTGATACCCAACTTTGTGTGTAGGGTATGAAACATGCTCGTAATCTCATGCACATCTTGGTCCCTTTGCTGCCGCAGCATAGTCCGTTGTATGTATTTGTCCTCATAGCTCCCCGCGAGATAATATTGTTCCTTGATGGAATATTAGAAAGAATTCCAAGTGGGTGTGGCCGAGAACAGAGAGGGTTCCCTGTCGCCCTGTTGCTTCGAGTAGGTTTCCCACCAATCCGTGACATGGGGGGCGACTTTGAGGAGTGTGAAAATAATCCTTTCTCGGTTGGAAAATTTATGAACCGAGAAATATCCTTCTAACATATTCAACCATCTATCTATGAAATCTGCATCTATTTGGCCCTCAAATATGGGAATTCCAAATTTTACTTGTACCTTAAAAGGAGTGGCGCCTCTAGAGTGGTTGTTGGATGTCGATGTGCCGCTAGTGGGAATCTGTTGAAGAATCTGGGCAAAGTTGTCCATCATCGCATTCCTTTGTTTATTGAGGGCCTCCTCGAGCAATATTTTGATAGGATATCCTACTCCCTCATCTTTCTTTTCTTCCCCCATGGGTGGTCGTTGGGGTTTGCGAGACTGATCTTGCAAAGGTTCAACCAGATCGAGCCCCAACTCCTTATACCCCGACCTCATTGGGGACATGCAAAGAAAGATCGAGAATGAGCAGACCGCTCTGATACCATTGATATGGATTTATGTAGGAACAAAATGAAATACAGAAATACACATAAACGCAGAGATGCAGTGGAAATAAGACTTTATTTCATTAATAACAAATGACTAAAAAATGCTTATAGACATAATGGAAATAAACTAGCTAGGGCGCTGGTAGCTTATCTCTAAGAAGAGATGTGGCGGCTACTGGCCTATGAAATTCCTATTATAATGAGGCTCGAAGGCCTATATATTACTGAGAAACATCAGAAAACCCTAAACATCCAAAAACCTAACCCTAGGAGATAAAACACCAGAATATGGGCCCCGTTGGGGTGAATTGGTACATAAATTTCCCGAGGTCGTAACTTTTGCATACTATCTCTGTTTGACACACATGATACATCGTTAGAGAGATCTGTCAGAGGAATACACTGCTGATAGTGAGTATTGAATTTGCAATGAACTGATATTCGCCAGAGCATTCATGCCCAAAAAACGTTGTTTAGGGCCTTAAAACAGCTTCGGAAGTTCATGACTCGAAGAACTGCTAAAAATAGTAAATTGTGCTACAATTACTGAAATTGAAAAACTAAAAGAAACAATGGTGTGGGTCCAAGTGGAATAGGTTTGTGGCCACCAATATCCACTTGGATTATTCCTCCCCCCTTAGGAAGCAATGGTCCCCATTCCGTTGAGTTCCTCCATGAGATGAGGAAACTTTTGTTGAACTTGGTCCCTGGTGAGCCACTTGCCCTGGTGAAGGAGTTGGCCTGCTTTGACAACTCGATATAGCTGGATCCTCTGTTGGTGGGTGTTCTTGATCTGTGTGTCCATAATTCGATCAGTTGTGGCTTGTTCCATTCAATCTGGGTTTAACTCTGCTGGTGTGAGTTGTTCTACCATGTCGGATGTGTCTAGTAGAGGTGGAAAGTAGGGCCGAAGGTGGTCCACATTGAACATTGGGTGCAGACCAAGGAATGGTGGAATACCAAGCTCAAAGGCATTGTCCCCTATAGCCTTGGTGATGGTGTATGGCACATATCAGAGAGGGAAAATCTTGGGGTAGGGTCCAGCGAGGCACACCTTTTGCAAATGTAGCCACACTTTGTCACCCACCTGGAAGTTGTGTGGCATCCGATGTTGATCATGTCGTTTCTTGTACTTAGCATCAAATCTGTCCAATATGTCATGAACTTGTTGGTGGATGTGGTGAATTCGCTCAATGAAGTTGTTTTCCTTGTCAGCCTCAAACTGGACATAGGCTGAATCTACCCGAGTAGCCGCAAATGGCATGGCTACATCAATGGGACATAGTGGCTGGAATCCCAAGCCCACTTGAAAGGGGTTGTGGCTGGTTGAGCTATGGAGAGCCCGATTGTAGCTGTGTTGTACATAGGGGATGCTCTCATCCCATGTGCATGGATGCTTTAATTTGTACATGCGTAGAATGTGTACAATCATCCGGTTGACGACCTCTGTCTGGCCATCAGTTTGCAAATGGAAAGCTATGGACTTGGTGAGCTTGGTGTCCAACATCGACAGGCTGGACCAAAATGTACTAAGGAACCTGCTGTCCTGATCTGAGATGATAGACTGTGGTATCCCAAAGTGTACCCACACTCGTTCAAAGAAGAGTTTAGTAGTGGCTTTTGCTGTGATATTCTTCTTGCAGGCCATCATAATGGACATCTTCAAGAATTAGTCGATGACCACAGAAACACAGTCATTGCCATGCTTAGTAGAAGGAAGGCCCGACATGTAATCCATAGAGATGGATTCCCAAGGTCGACTAGGGGTAGGAAGCAGAGTATAGAGGCCTTGCTTCTTGATGGTTGGTTTGGCAATGGCACAAGCAGTGCAGGACTTGATGTACTTCCCAACATCTTGTCGAAGGTTCGACCAATAGAAATACTTTTGTAGTACTGCCACGATTTTCTCAACCCCGAAATTCCCAACGACCCAACTGCAGTGCACCTCCCAAATAATCTTGGCACACTCGCTTGAAGGAACACAAAGGTGTCCTAGGTGACAAATTCGGGCATCCTGGAGATGAAAATTGAGAACTTGCTTACCCTCCAAGAGTGTATTGTATGTGTGGTCGAATTCTGGATCACTTGTGTAGAGAAGTGACCAATTGAAAGTCTCGTGCCCACAAGAGTTGATCATAGTGGTTAGCGTCACGATGGGTGGTCGACTGAGGCAGTCTGCAACATTATTTGTGCTTTCTTTCTTGTACTTAATGTTCAAAGGAAACTGTTGCAGGTATGTGGACCACTTCTGATGGCGATCGTTCTACAACTTCCCTTGTGACTGTATGAACTACAGGGGTTGGTGGTCTGTGTGGATGACCGTTTCCTTTCCCAAAATGTAATGCTTCCATTTCCAACAAGGCTGCACAATGGAATACATTTCTTTGTCATAAGTGGGATACTTCTAGAGTGTGTCGGAAAGTGTCTCACTGTGATATAACATTGGATGCACATGTTGAGTAAGGACTGCCCCAATGGCATATTTAGAGGCATTTGTTTCAATCTCAAATGGTTGTTGCAAGTCTGGTAATGTGAGCACTGGTGCAGAGCAGAGGTGATGCTTCAACTCCCCGAACGCCTTCTATTGAGATTCTGACCAAAATAATTTTGCTTTGGCTCCTCCCTTTGTGACTTGACTCAAGGGCCAAGTTATATGAGAGAATCTCAACACAAACCTACGGTAGAAATTGGCAAGACCTAAAAAGTTGCGGAGCCTTGTTAGGGTGGTTGGGGCTGGCCAATCCCGAATGACTTGGATCTTTGTTGGATCCACATGCAACCCCCGCTCATCAATAATGTATCCCAGATACTGAACTTGGGTCATGCCAAAAGTGGATTTCTCCAAATTGGCACACAACTTGTGTTGTCGCAGTGTTTGGAGGACCTGTCGGATGTGGTGGAGGTGCTCTTCTCAAGTCTGGCTGAAGATGAGAATGTCATCCAAGTACACCACTACAAATGAGTTGGTGAATGGCTGTAGGATGTCATCCATTAGCCTCATGAAGGTTGCAGGGGAATTCGTCAACCTGAATGCCATGACCAACCATTTGAAAAGGCCCTCCTTGGATTTGAAGGCAGTTGTCCGCACATCAGAGGGTTCGATTGGTACCTGGTGATTCCTCGACTTCAAGTCGATCTTGCTAAAATATTATGCCTCCTTGAGTTGGTCCAGAAGGTCATCAATCTGTGGGATCAGGTATCTATTCCGAACAATGATCTTGTTCAATGCCCGATAGTCAATGCAAAGTCTCCAAGTCCCATCCTTCTTCTGCACCAACATGATCGGGCTCCCACATGGTGATGAACTCGGCCAGATGTGACCTTTCTGCAACAACTCCTGAATATACCTCTTGATTTTTTCATTCTACAGAACAGAGCGCCGATAGATGGGTCCATTGGGCAGTGGTGCACTTGTGGTCAGATCAATGGGGTGCTTGACCTGACAGTGTAGAGGCACCCTTGCAGGGGAGGTGAATATGTCCTTGTACTCCTCCATGACCTTATCCATCTGTTGTTTTTGTGCAGCGAGCCCCTGTCTAGAGTTCATGGCCACAGTATTCCTCTTTCCATGAGGGTGGATCATCAGGAATTTTTTTTTCCTGGTTTTGGAAAAGAGCTTATTGCATTGTTTTGCAGTAACCAAAGAGATGGTGGTAGGTGTTGCTATCTCCGGTATCCTGTATAGCTTATTTCCCAAGGTGATAATAACAACACGAGGCCTGGACTCATACACAACATGTCATGTCCACAAGTACGGTTGGCCTAATAATACATCAAAAAAATCAAGAGGAGCAATGTCACACAATACCTCATCTGTAAAGGGCTTGATGCTTTAGGGAAGACGACATTGTTGGCTGACGCGGAGGTCCTGTCCTTGGTGCAACCACCCGATGGTGTATGGTTGTGGGTGTGATGTGGTAAAAAAGCCTAGCCACTTCACGACCTTTACTGAGATGAGGTTATTCTAGATCCCATTGTCGACAATGAATTGCAACGGGGAACCCTTTACCCAGATATTGGAATGGAAGAGATGCTTTGCCTCCTCTGGATCTTCTGGTTCCTCCTTCTGGATCTTTGTGGTGGAAACGGTGCCATTGGGCTCCGCATCGATAATATGTTTCCCCCTATCATTCCCCTTGTCGGGTTTTGAATCAGAGTCAAAGCATGCATCCGATTCATAAGCCTTCAACGCGGCTACCAGTGACTGCTTGGCCCGACACTCACTTGTGTTGTGAGTGGAGCTCTTATGGAACTCACACCACTTCCCCGTGTCCTTTTTTGGCTTCGTGGTGTTGTTCTTTGCTTGTGGATTTGGTGGGTTATCCTGGGCCACCCTGCCTTGGCTTGGTACTTTGTTCTATGGTTTGGGGGTACCTTTCCCTTGCTTCTGATTCGTAGACCCAAAGTCTCGCTTTTTATGTTTGAACTTCTGCTCAATCTTGGCAGCATATTGGTACGCCACACCAAGCGAGGAGATGTTGAGGAACTTCATTTCCTCCTGAATGTATTTGTGTAGACAACTGTGGTACTTTAAAACCAAATGTTTCTCTGAATCTTTAATACCCAACTTTGTGTGTAGAGTATGAAACAAAGCCGTCATCTCATGCACATCTTGGTCCCTTTGCTGCCGTAGCATAGTCCATTGTATGTATTTGTCCTCATAGATCCCCACGGGATAATATCGTTCCTTGATGGCATCTCGGAAAGAATTCCAAGTGGGTGTGGCCGAGAACAGAGAGGGTTCCCCCTCACCCTATTCCTCCAAGTAGGTTTCCCACCAGTCCTTGACATGGGGGGCGGCTTTGAGGAGTGCAAAAATAATCCTTTCTCGGTTGGAAAATTCATGAACCAAGAAATATCCTTCTAACAGATTCAACCATCTATCTACGACATCTACATCTATTTGGCCCTCAAATATGGGAATGCCAAAGTTTACTTGTTCCTTAAAAGGAGTGGCACCTCCAGAGCGGCTGTTGGATGTCGATGCGCCGCTAGTGGGAATCCATTGACGAATCTAGGAAACGTTGTCCATCATCGCATTCCTTTGTTTCTCGGGGGCCTCCTCGAGAAACATTTTGATAGGATCTTCTGCTCCCTCATCTTTGTTTTCTTCCCCCATGGGCAGTCGTCAGGGTTTGTGAGACTGATCTTGCAAAGGTTCAACCAGATCGAGCCCCAACTCCTTATACCCCGACCTCATTGGGGACATGCAAAGAAAGATTGAAAACGAGCAGACCGCTCTAATACCACTGATCCAGATTTATGTAGGAACACAATGAAATACAGAAATACACATAAACGCAGAGATGCAGTGGAAATAAGAGTTCATTTGATTAATAACAAATGACTAAAAAATTCTTACAGATAGAATGGAAATAAACTAGCTAGGGCGCTGGTAGCTAATCTCTGAGAAGAGATGTGGCAACTATTGGCCTCTGAACTGCCTGTTACAATGAGGCTCGAAGGCCTATATATTAATGAGAAACACTAGAAAATCCTAATTATCCAAAAACCTAACCCTAGGATATGAAACGCCAGAATATGGGCCCTGTTGGGGTAAATTGGTACATCAATTTCCTAGGGTCATAACTTTGGCATACTATCTCCGTTTGATGCACATGATACATCGTTAGAAAGATCTATCCAAGGACTACACTTCTAAAAATGAATATAGAGTCCACAATGGACTCATATTTTCTGAATATGAGTCCATTTCAGGCCCGATATTCACTGTTAGCAGTGTAGTCCTCAGATAGATCTTTCTAATGATGTATCATGTGCGTCAAACGAAGATAGTATGCCAAAGTTACGACCCCGGGAAATTGATGTACCAATTTACCCCAACGGGGCTCATATTCTGGCATTTCATCTCCTAGGGTTAGGTTTTTGGATGTTTAGGGTTTTCCAGTGTTTCTCAGTAATATATAGGTCTTCGAGCCTCATTGTAACAGGTAGTTTAGAGGCCAGTAGCCATCACATCTCTTCTTAGAGATAAGCTACCAGTGCCCTAGCTAGTTTATTTCCATTTTGTCTGTAAGCATTTTTTAGTCATTTTTTATTAATGAAATGAAGTATTATTTCCGCTGCATCTCTGCGTTTATGTGTATTTATGTATTTCATTGTGTTCCTACATAAATCGGGATCAATTTCAAGATGCACCAAAACAAACTTATGTGCAAGAAATGAAAAGAATATTCAAATATCTAAAGGGCACCTTGGACTTTGTCTTGCGGTACTCAAGAGGTGAATATTTTACTCTAACAACATATATAGATACAGATTGGGTAGACATTGTTGATGATAGGAAAAGTACAAGTGGAGGAGCATTCTTTCTGGGAAATAGTCTAGTATCTGGGTTGAAAAAGAAACAAACTTCAGTTTCTCTATCCGCAACAAAGGTTGAGTATATAACAACACCATCACGTTGCACACAAGTTATTTTGATGAAGCATACATTAACATATATTAAGGTAGAATATGATCACCCAATATCAATAATTTGTGACAACACAAGTGCAATAAATATTTCAAAGAATCCTGTTATGCACTAAAAAACAAAGGATATTCCAATCAAGTATCTCTTCTTAAGAGAACAAGTAGTAGAACAAAATGTCAAGTTGGAATATATTGCCACCAAACAACATATTGTAGATAGTTTCACAAAAATCCTTCCCAAGGAGAAATTTGAATATCCCAGATAGAAATTGGGAGTAATATCCATCTCATCAGTAAGTGCTTACGGAGAAACACAAACTTAGAGGTAGCATGCCTTTTCTATTGATGTCAAAGGGGGAGATTTTTAGACAGGAGGAGAGTTACAGCCATGGGAAAATTATTTCTATGTCTGATGGGCCGTGTTTTGTTGCAAGATTTCCATCAATGATAAAGGGGGAGATTTTTGGAATTATTGTCATTGATGTCAAAGGATTAATGTTGTCATTAATGTCATATTATGGATTTACAAATACACACATCATTTCCAAGATTGATTTATATATAGGTTTACAAGTATATTAAAAAAAGGGGGTGCACATGAAAAATTTAAAAGTGAAATGGTGGTTTCAAACCCATGGGTTTGGAAGCCTATGGTATTTTCCCATGGCATTTGGAAAAGTGAAATAAAAAAGGGAATAAATTATTTAATTAATGGGTGCTGTGTATTTTTGAATTAACATGTCCCTTCATGAATAAAGTATAAAAGGAAAAAGTATTGAGAGAAATATTCTGGGTGAAAAATGTAATAAAATTTGAAGACATGGATGAACAAAGATTGAATATCATTCCAAAAGGGGAGAGTTGTGAAATCAGTTTCAGGTCGGCTTGGCATTTTCATGATAAATTATTTTCTAGGACGTTTTAGACCATGAAATTTTGAGAAGATGGAGGTGAAATATCTGGGTACATGTGATTAAAATTCGAGATATTGGTTCGCTATACTTTCTGAGATAATCCTTGTGGAAATTAGGGTTCCTAAATTCTCTTGAAATCAATTTCAAACATGTTAGTTTGGCATTTTCGCTATAACTTATTTTCTGGGATGCTTCAGACCGTGAATTTTCGAGGAGATGGAGGTGATATCTCTGACTACATGTGGTTAAAATTTCAAATTTTGTTTCACTATAATTTCTGATATATGACCCATGGAATTTAGGGTTTCTAATTAGTCCTGAAATGAGTTTCAAACATGTTAGTTTTTCATTTTCGATATAACTTCCTTTATGGGAATTTTCTCAATATGAATTTTTCAGGGTTCTAAGGAGATATACAAAAACCTTAGATACAAATTTTATACTTTGGTTTGCTATACCTTCTGATATATACTCTGTGGAATTTGGGGTTTCCGAATGGTCTTGAAATAAGTTTCAAATAGGCCGGCTTGATATTTTCTCTATAACTTATTTTCTTGGACTTTTCATAATGTGAAATTTTCAGGTATCCGAGGAGACATACTGAAGTACCTCAGGTAAAAATTTCAGAAAGATGTTTGAAAAATTGGATACATGGTATGATGTACAAGTTTGTTATTGGGAAGAGGCCAAAAACATCAAGCTTTGAGAAAGTTACCATCAATTTCAATTGGAAATTCAAATTTTGGTCAGACATGGTGAAGGCAGATGTAACAAGCAGACTCAGTGAAGGTAATTTGAATGTTATCATCTTTTGATGAAGTTATATGTACTAAATAAGAAATTGAAACTTGAAGGTTGGTGTTTCTCAAACAAAGGTATTGGTGTCTCTTGCTAAGTTGGTGCTTAGCAATGGGGATTGGTGTCTATAGTAGATTTGTGCTTAACATGGTTTGTACCAGTGGGGATTAGTGTCTCTAGTAGGTTGGTTCCTACAAAGAATTATAAAGAGAATTTTTGTGGTTTTATTCTGAAATGGTTTCCATATAAATCTTGTGTTCCATGTTCTGTAGTTAATAGATCTCATATGTGATTGTTTTCCTATGGTTAATGAATGTTCAAAAAATTAGAAATTTTTCTTATACTGATACACCCCCCCCTCTCAGTATATGTGTGTGCTCAAAATTGAATGGGTGTTGGAGGGCACATTAATGAACATATTTGGAAAGGTGATAGATCACAACCATGATGACTGCTTTATTTCCATATTTGGGTAATTCGACAATGAAGTCCATATAACAGGTGGAATAGGGAGATGTTGTAGTGTGTTAAGAGTTTTGATTGTTTATCCCTTGTTGCATTGGAGAGTATCACATTCGGACACAAAAGTGTGGATGTCCTACTTCATGCCTTCCCATAAAAATGAAACTTTGATCCTTTCATATGTTTTGTGAAAGCCAGAATGCCCTGGTTTTGGCAAAGCACAAAATTTAGAGAGAACAATGGATTTAAAATGGGGTTGTTTGCTCAAATACATGTGGACTTTATAGAGAATCTCCTCATTTTTCCAAGAGTATCTCGAAGATACATGAGGGTCTTGTTGCAATTGTTGTATCAAAAAATAAATTTTGGGATCTTGAAACCATTCATGACGAACGACCTTTAACCAATCAACTACAATGAAGGAGAGTGAAAAGAGGGAACCTTTGTCTTCATATTTCTTTGAAAGAACATAAACATCCATATTATCTTTTCCCATCTTGTAAATGATCTCATAATCGTAGCCTAACATTTTGGTCAACTTCTTATGTTTCCCAAGGGATGGAATTATTTGTTCCAGAAAATACTTGAGGCTATGGTGACCATTTTTAATTTGCAAGTGTTTCCCAAGAAAGCGAGGATGCCAGCTATGCACCACATGAAAAATACCCAATATTTAATTTTCATAAGTGTATTTTCCCAGGTGTCTCTCAGAAATGTGTTTACTAGTGAAGGTCAAAGGTCTTCCTTCTTGCATGAGAACTTCCCTAATGCTTTTCCTAGAGGAATCACATTCCAAAACAAAAGTCTTTGTGAAGTCAAGCATTTCCATAATGAGAGTTGTACACATAAACTCTTTCAAAATTTGGAAGGATAGATTAGTGACTATAGTCCAACTGAAATCATTCTTCTTAAGGAGAGTAGTGAGCAATTTTGCAATTTTTCCATAATTATAAACAAACTTTTAATAATATCCTGTTATACCAAAGAAACCTTGTAAACTTTTAAGAGTTGTAGGGTGGGGCTAATCTCACTTAGCTTCTATTTTCTTAGGATCCACATGGATACCATCCTTACCAACCATATGGAAAAGGTACTCTACTTCAGAATCTCCGAAGGCACATTTAGACTGTTTGAGAAAGAGTTGATGCTGATATAGTAAATGTAATACTTGATCCACATGGGAAATATGGGTGTGCCAAGTTATACTATAAATGAGGATATCATCAAAGAAGACAAGTACAAACGTATAGATGAAAGGGAAGAATACATGATTCATGAGGCTTTGGAAAGTGGAGGGTGCATTACACAGGCCGAAGGGCATGAACAAGAACTCATAATGGCCTTCATGAGTACGAAATGTAGTTTTGGAATATTAACCTCCTTCATACATATTTGGTGGTAGCCAAAATGCAGATTAAGTTTGGTAAAGAATTGAGCACCAATCAATTCATCTTAAAGGTCACGAATGACAAGAATGAGGAATTTATATTTGATGGTAATTTTGTTGAGAACCCAAAAATTAGGGCACATGTTCCACACACCTTTATCGAGAACCATGATGATGGGAGAAGAATAAAGGCTTGTACTAGGACGTATGATACCTACATATAAAAATTCTTGAACAATTTTCTCAATTTCATTTTTTGGGAAAATGGATGATGATAAGGGAGAACATTGGGAGGAATAATTCCAAGGACAAGTGGAATGAAATGATCATGGGGGCCATGAGAAGGTGGGAATCCATGGGGGTTGTGAAAAACAAATTGTTGTTTTGAGAGGATAATTTTCATGTTGGGATGAACATTTGGGGAGGGAGTCTCAAATTCTTGAATGACATGGAATTGGGAAATAATGCCATAATGACCTTTTTTGAGGAGTTTCTTCGTTTGGTGTGAACTGGCAATCTCGGGGGAACCTGCCATGATGCCTTGGAACTTGTACTATTTTCCATCTTGTTGAAAGCTCATGCATAATTCCTTGAATTCCATGGTGATGGGGCCTAGTGTGAGTAACTAGTTAGCACCCAAAACAATGTCGCTTTCGCTAATGTCAATAGAAAACATGTGGGACTTCAGGTTATAATGACCAATTTGTAGGTGTACATTTTCACAAAGCCCCCCACATTTCATGGAACCGCCATCAACAATCATGATTTGGAAGTTATTGATTGTACGAATATAGAAAAGGGCCTCTTGAGAAATTTAGCACTAAATAAAATCATGGGTGTTTCCACTATCGAAAAGGATAATGAATTTTTGTTTCTTGATATATCCAATTAACTTAAGAGTTTAGGGAGTAGAGATACCAGTGAGAGCATGAAAAGATATGAGTGGTTCAAATTTTGGTGGATTGGAGGGCGAGATATGATCATCGGCTTGGGGTGGTGCTTTAGAAGGGGAAACATCACCATCCTCTTAAAAAATGTCATTAGAAATGACCATGAAAACATTTTTCTCCTTACATTTATGCCCCGGAAAATATTTTTTATCACAGTTGTAGCAAAGACCCTTAAGTTTGCGTTCAATGATTTATTCCCTTGTTAATTTCTGGATCTTAAGAGGAGGGACAAGAGGGGTTGTATTGGTACAATGAGAACATGGCATAAAGGATGAAATTTTTATTTGAGAGGAGACTACCTGTTGTACTTCCTTGGATCAATGAGTAAATTCAATCTAGGTATGGGGGTGAGCCATTAGGACATGAGATCGTATGTTGTATTTAATGCCACTAACAATTCATTCACATAAGAAGGTGTTAGACATTCCTTTAGTTTGGAAAACCAATTTATCGAAAGCAATGATGTATTCTTCCACTGTACCAGACTGTTTAAGCTTGGTCAAATGACCCAAATGATGCGTGTATTTGTCAAAGCATTCATAAATGTCTACAACAAATTGGGTCCAAGTAATATACCTTTGGTGTGAATTTTTACACCATTTCCACAATTTCTATCATTTGGGATCCAGATAAAGGACACCGACATGAAGTTTGATCAAGTCATCAATGATGCCATGCAATGAGAAATAATGTTCCATTTGAGTGACGCAACTTGTGGGGTCTTATCCACCAATTTTATTCACCTCAAATTTGGGAAGACACAAGTCACGAGTAAGGGGGTTACAATGAAAGGCCATGGAATGGGATGAGTTAATTCCCTCTTTGTGTGAAGGTTTTACAGAGGAGATAAAACCTTGGTATTGATGAAACAAGGTTGTCAAGTTTTTCATGCCTTTAGAGAGGTTGTCCAATTGGGTGAGTCGAGAATTTATGGTAGCAATATTTGAAGTAAGTTCAATGATTTCTTTCCTAGTATAGGCATGGGATTTTTCTAGGGTGGTGAGGCAGTTTTCAAGGTCTTCGTTATGAGTGTTGGCCATCTAGGAGATAAGATAAGAAGAATTGGACTGGTGGGTTCAGATAGAAATGGATTATATGAGAGAGTGGTATCATTGAAATCAACAAAGAAAGATGAATCCAATAAGATGGGTCCCAAATAAGGGTGTCAGGGAGGGTGGGTGGGTCCACACACAAAAAATCATCTTATGTGAGAGTTGTATCACTGTGATCAACGCGATGAGAGGAATATAGTGGGATAGGTCCCAAATAAGGGTGCCAGTGGGACCACTATACTTTTTTTTTATTCCATCGGAGCTGTACTCCTGTCTGAATAATATTGTAGTGATAGAATGCCCAAATTGTTAATAGTTGAGATTGTGTAGGAATTTTCACAATATCGATACAAGAAGCAGATTTGCGCACAATGGCTATGCAAAATTTCCACTTAGTTTCCGTTTTGGCACCAAGGGTTAGGGTTTTGAGGGTTTCTATAGACAAGGGATTGCCTTGTGCGATAACGCTCTTACCCAGCTATGTGAGAGTATTATTCCTAAGTGTTATTATCGTTGCCACTATAATAGTCAGGTGGGCGATTGACTGAGCTACGATTGGTTTCAGGAGACCTACGTGACTCCCGATATACTCGAGGGTACGTGGGAGTGAATGGCCATGTAGATGTGTTTTTTAATGTGATACTACACAAATGGGTACCAACAAGAGTTACAAGGGTTTCTAACAAGTTGAAACCATGTGTAGTTCCTACGTGTATTCTTCCCCAACCACAATTTTACCCGCTTAATGACAAAACAATGTGCTTTATAGGCGTTGACACATGTCTCTAGCCTAATTTTATTATTATTATTAAATTTACAGAGGAAAGGACTCTGATACCACTTGTAATCTACCAGAAGGAAATATGCAAAGCCGAAATACAATTATTATCACAATGGTTGAAACAATAATCACAATGACATAATTAATCCAAAATATGATACCTTTATTACCTTGAGAGCCAAGTTCACTTGCCTCTTCAAGGGGGAAACCTCCAACAGAGTAGAGCTCGAGTACAAATGAATTCACAGGACAACCTTTTCCATGCTTTCTACTCCAATTTATAGTATTTTTATCTTCTAGAGAACATTCTAAAGGATTAAATTTCAAGAGGCAAAACCTTCTAGTAATTCTTCTTACATTAGACATGTTCACATTATTACATAGGCCTTATTTACTAATGACGACCTTTATTACATAGAAAACCATATTATTCTATCTACTTGAGGGGTTAGGGAGGTTATGACCCTAACAATACACTTGTGGATTTCCTGCCCCATTAGGAAAACCATCAATAGAATATGAAAATTAAATATATGTATACATTATTTTAAACATTTCATAACCATGTGAATTGATAACATCAATTACATCATATTACTATACAATTTATTCATCCATGTTTATCATATCATCATTGAATAAAAATCATTATAAAATTTAAATGAAACCAATCAAAATAGTTACGGAGTTCAAGTTTTATCATCATAACACACGTCAATAAACTGGGTCATTTTGTAAACAAAATTTCCTCAAATAGTAAGATCTAATATGTCAAACTAGTCAAAGCAAACAAGGCACTACATGCTTAGAAAAAATTGCTCAATCTCTTAATAAGGCAAAACTCAAGAATTTTGTCATAAATTTTTATTTAAGGAGCTTGAGGACTACTAAGACAATTATCATGAATTTATAGCTAATGTTTAGGCTTGAAAGGAGAGGGAAAATAAAGGAAAAAAAAAATACAAATCGAATTCCATGAATACCTCAACAAGTCATCATAGTACAACAATATAGGTTACATACTCCCTTAGAAAATATATCTCCCTCCTTGGCCATGCTTCTCAACTAACCATTTAGGGACTTGGAATAAAACAAGACTAAAGACATTCCAACTTTATACAATGCAATTCAACCTTAACATCTTCACTTGTACAAGTATATATACGTATGCATAGACAACTAATTACAATTCAGTTATAACAAACTCAACATAGTTAAACTGTTGGTGCAACAATAGGGTGGATCATGCTTTATTCCATCCCATAGAATAAGCAAAGAATGCACTAATTTTGCATGATCGATATGTGCATGCACTATTAAACTTGTAAAAAGGGTACCAACACCTAGCCAAGAAAGAGCTTAATGCTGAAAATCATGGGTTCTCTTTCACAATTGTAGATGAATTTAAAGATACAGTTGAGTCAAATTTTTTGTATCTCTCAATGTCATAAACATGCTTAACTCGTAGAACAAGAAGATATCAATCTCAAGGTCACATTAACCCTTTGAGTCAATTGACAATTCTTTGTCCCAAAATAAATCATCCACATATGATTGTTACATTATATCACTCACAATTTCATTGTTTGTATGGAATTTTCAAAAGAGCATAATCTTGCACTTACACATTTGTAGACTTATTTTGATCATTAAGTTTCACATTGGACTTACTTTTCAAGCCAATTGATACATTAGGTTAAAAAAAGTGTTAGGGAAAATTGGTCCAATGACTTCCACTTAGATTGGTTGATGTAAGTTAAATCAACAATAATGTCTAATTTAATGTTTAATCAACAAATTACACAACATCAATAACTACATATGTTAGATCATCTATATGCAAAATCAACTATAATGCCAAGCTATTGCGATAATGCAATGAAGGATCTATTGTATTATATCATTTGCATATAATTGTACTCAACTCTAAGTGATTTTTCATTATTGATCACAAACTCAACTACCCTTACCCTTATTACCAAAGGAGTAAAGTAGTATGAACTACATTTTTCATATAAACCTGCAACAATTTGTTTTGAGAGTTTCACCACTTTATATATTATTTAACAATAAAAAAGTAAAAATTAGAAATCATATATTCAAACAAAATATTTAAAGTTTCTCCAAACTTCCATAGATTAATCCCAATACCCTTAAGGTAGAGAACACTATATAAAAATCCTTAAGAAAAGATACAGTCCATATCTTCTCAATATGATCATGATTTACAAGAATAATTAAAGAGATACACTTCCCTTACATTTAATAAATATTTATAAAAGAGGTTGTTTCCTAAAGTTTTTAACAAAAAATGATTTTAGATTATTATTTATAAAAATTACAATATGTTTCCACTTACTTAATGATTAAATCGTAAAGTGGTATTTCTCTTTAAAAGTGTAATAAATATATACGAGTTCAATAGAGTTAATAATAAGATAATTATAATATCTATTTAAAGTAATGTGGACTACATTCACAATGTTTATTAAATAAGGTTTGTTAGATTGTTAACATTGAATAAATGTAGTGTGGTTTCATTAAAAAAACTTTAGCAGGTAGTTATCATTGAATAAATGTAATATGGTTTCATTAAAAAAACTTGAGTAGATAGTTAACATTTGGTTAAGGTTGTTGGACACACCTACCACACTTAGAGGGGGGGTGAATGAGTGTGGGGCTCTTTTCCCCAAAACTTCCCTCTTGCACAAAAACTCATCAATTATCATTCAACATTTATTCATTACCCATTGTTGTCATTTATAACCAGTTAGATGTGAGCACATATCAACAACATATATCAG
>JZKD02S1674538.1:523298-556880 GCA_000966675.3 Picea glauca | reverse complement strand
AGGCAGAACAGAGGGGGGGGTCCGACTTGCATTGTGGATCGTCGATTAAAGCGCTCTATTTAGAACCGTCCAGATCCGCACCTGCATTATGACCAACTCGGACCCC
Source organism: Picea glauca (assembly GCA_000966675.3). NCBI lineage: Eukaryota > Viridiplantae > Streptophyta > Pinopsida > Pinales > Pinaceae > Picea > Picea glauca. Next base: position 556,774 of record JZKD02S1674538.1, on the reverse strand, counting down.
CCCCCCCATTAAAGGCAGAACGGAGGGGGGGGTCCGACTTGCATTATAGTTCGGGGATTTGTGCGCTCCATCCTGGACTGTCCAGATCTGCGCAAAAGGTATCGGCAGCATCGGGCCCCCCCCCTTCCGTTAAAAACAGAACGGATGGGGGGGTCTGGGACCAACCATGAGCCGTTGATTGTAGCATTGTGATCTGAACCTTTGAAAGGTGAACGAGACATAGGTGAAGGTGGAAAAAATCACATATGGGAAAAACTTAGGATAAGGGTATTTTCATGGGTTTATTTCGACGTTTCTCACTCACACCAACAAGGGGGACATCAAATCAATTGCATTTGGGAATTGGAGTCATAGAGAAAAAGCTTTATCAGTCTGGCTTCATTTCAGCAAGTGGGGCAGAGCAATTAACCTACGTCCTAACCTACTGTCACAAGGCAATTAACCCAGATTAAACAGTTGGGTCAAGATTTTATTCTTTCTAGGGGCTACCTGATCAGGATTAGATGGTCTGATCCGGTGTATTCACTAATTCTAACCTAGGGGCTACCTGATCAAGATTAGACAGTATGATCAGATGCATTCACTAGTCTATCAACATTGGAAATTCAAAAGAACTTGGTCATGCTTGAAAGGTATGACCAAGTTGCTATTATTGCATGGGGCCTTTATTTCAAATCTTTTTGCCCTCTTTTCTTTTCTTTTCTTTTTCTTTTCTTTTTCTTTTCTTTTCACAAATAATTTGAAGGATGAAATATCATTTGTGAACCAGATCACCAGATATAGATAATATCCCAGTCATAAGATGATTCCCATAAATTATGGGGTGATCACAGAGCTCATCGCAAATCGGGGATTGAAGAGATAAGGAGTTCTCGACAGCAGGAACCGCGAAACCCCAAACCCCGATACAGAGTCGGGGATAACCACGGTCAGGTGCTGAAGGTCGTGAAGGGATTGGAAAGGACCCGTGGATCGGGTTGTTGCAGCAGTGATTCCCGAGGGAATCCAAGGAGCCGCTTCGGCTCAGAAGAGGGGATCTAAAACGATCTTGAAAGTAGAAAGGCACGGTGATGTCTCAAGTACCAATTCGATGCGGGCTAGATCCCAGTACCTGCTGGAGATTAATGAAGAAAAGAGAGGATGGATTAAAACTCACATCACTCATTTATTTCAGAGTATGGAGATCCCGGCCGAAAGTCTACCCGGAAAGGTCCCCTGTACTGGTTCTCTTCAGGAAGGTCACGCCAAGTCTTCAACTCGCCAGAGGAACCTGCACATGCCAATTCAACATTCAAAGGGCTCAGCTACCACCCTGGCATGAGCCATGCTGAACTAAAGAGGCGTATTATAGGGGAACAAAGGACATATTTGATTGAGGAGACGTCACCCTTTGAAAGTTTTGAGATGCCTCCACTGGACGAGAGGAGGGAAGGAATATATGTAGGCATTTTTGCTATTTTGTAAGCATCGATGGTAGAGCAGAGCTCCCTACTGTAAAGTTTTAACAGATATTCTAGTTTTCTGGGTATGCATTTGTATTTGAGATTTCTTGTTTTATGACAAACAGTTTTCCTATCTCGTCTATGTTTTCCTCTCATACCAGAGAGTTCGTGATTGACTGATTCTCGTGAATCATTGCAGTTGTGTTATGATGAAAGGTTCATTGTTGTATGATTGCATTCTCTGATTTTACGTTTGAATGTAAGATGATATTTCCTTCGAATGACTTCTTCTACAGTCTGTTAGTAACTCGATGTTAGTACCAGACCTCTGCCTTTCTCTTATATAAGTCTTCCACCTGTTTCACCATATACTACAACTCACTGTCTGAAGTTTATATAAGACCTCACTCACTCATGCATGCCTAGCCTAGTTTCGGAGTTGGAACATTATTGTTTTGAGTTGGCTTCCATTCGGTCACCCCATCTATAAACCACTGTGACATAAAACTGATGGGCAGCGGGCTCTGCTCCTGCTAGCAATCCAGGAGTGACTTCCTTCGCCAACACTTTCAATAACCTCCACTGGGAATATGTTACAAATATTTATACAAGAGGAGACTCATCGAGTATTTCCCTCCAAGCTACACTAGTGGTGTCTAATAACCATCAAAATGCCTATCTACTGAGGCATATTATAATGAGTGGAAAATCTAGTTTGAATCAGATCTTGATCCCTCCTACTGTCAACCATTTAAGGCGACCTTATCTACAGCCTGTATGAAGGCATGACTTGGCTCTTCTCAATCCTTACATCATTTACTTGCATTAATTACATTTTAAATTTAAAATTTGAGGGGAAAATGAGAGGATTGGCGCCTCTCCCCTCCATGAATGTGCACCAATGTGTTGAATAGCTAGCGTGTGTTGAGGTGGAGCGATGCTCCTGCAGCATACTCCACTGTTGGGAAAATCATGAGCTCCTTCTCATGATCTCCTCCACTCCGTTGTTGAAATACCCCTAGATCCCAAACATTACCCTGGAGTTGTCCTCCTGCTCCTCTTCTTTTCTCTTGTTGTTGTTTCCCCGCTACTCATGCAGGTCCTCCTCTGTTCATCTTCTCTTTGCTGACAACTTCCTTTTTTGACTTCAACATCAACTCCCTTATCTCATGTATCACCTCTTCCAACTGCTCTGTTGGATGGATTCCCTTATGCAGTCTGCTCGGCTGCAACTCCTCTTCCTTATACACATCAAAGGGCATATTATATTGATCTCCCATGTTGTCTCCAACCTTTGTGGCCTTGACTTGCCACTCTACTACAGACTCCAATTCTTCAGGATCCTTAGTGAGTTGTTTCTCAACCATCTCCTCTGACAGGTTGACTTATGTTAGTTCTTCTACTGGTACATCTCTAGCTTCTTCCATCTGCTCCTCACGTTATCATTGTGCTCCATATCTTTTCATGATTTCACCCTGGCAGTTCTTCTCTGTTTTTGGATTGTCCAACCAATCCTCCAGAAACTTCAACTCCATCTCCCATGGAATGAGCATGTCATTTGAATGCTCTCCTTCCTCTTCTAGGGAAGACTTCAGTATCTGCTCCTTCTCCTCCATGATAGTCTCAATTGGTTGTCCTTCTACTGTTGCATATGCAACACATATGCTAGGCTCTCCTTGGTTTCTTGGTAGGAATATTTCAATTCCTCCAATGATCATCATGCACCTTTGACCTTCCTCTTCGACGATGGAAGTATTTAACTTCTCATCATATTCATTCACATGGTCTACAACTCCACATGAATCTTCGTATGAATGAGGCCTTTCTTCTACCTCTTTTTGATCTGTCAACACCCCTTGCTGATATGAACTCTCAATTGAGTTCATCTCTTCTCCCTTGCCCACCTAGAAAATTGGGGTTTCTCCTCTGCCCTCCTGGCATTTTATGAGATCAAATCATCTCTTCTCATTTCCCACCTGTCAATCTAGAAGATCTATGCCTGATCTCTTTCTCTCATCACTAAGGTTTTCAGCATGCCTCATCCACCTCCTCAACACTTGTTGTTTCCTTTTGGCCAACAACTTCTTAACATGCCATTTTAATTTCCTTTTCATAGGCCATTCGTACCTCTAGTGTACCTTTACCTCATGATACATATTCAATGCTAACTTCTCCATTTATGCTCAGACTTCACTGAGATCCTTGTCATTTTTTTCTTTGCCTTTCTGCTGGCGGTCTTCTCTCTGACCACACTTATGGACTTTAGTAACCATCTTTTCTTACTTCACCTTCATCCCACCTGGCTGTCTACCATCTGTTGCACACCTTGCAACAATATTTATAGAGCATCACACTTTGTCTCCCTTCACCTGTTGTCTACATGTGAAATCAATCTTATGATACTACTTGATGTAGTCAGACTGTCTTATGTCCCTTTTCCTGATGTCTGCAAGCAAATTTAAGATTTTATACCACTTGGTGCAACCCCCCACCCCTCTTGGGGGTTGCACAATCTCTCAGTATTGGATCTTAAAACACCTAAGTCAGATCGACTCTTTGGGACCCTACTATCCCCACAAATCATTTTACATAGGCCCCTTTTTCTTCACAGGCGCAGGTCTTGTGAGACCCACGGGCTCCTTCTAAGCCCCTGTTCTCTTCTCAAAATTTGAGTAATGGGTGTTAGCTCCCTAAGCTAGGCCTATTCTTCTCCACATGACCCCGACTATGACCTCGGGCCAGTCCTCTTCGCAACTCCACACTTAAAATCTTTTGTGAGTATCTTACTCCCCTTTTCTTGATCTCTGAATCAACGAATTTACTTGGGACCTGATCTATGGTCCACATCTCTCCCACAACCAATGGTTGTCATCTGCTTCAGACTCCTCCTTCAGGAGTTCCTCCCACTCTACTCTCCTCTTTCTTTCGAAGTACCTTTCCTCTGAAACACGCGTATCTCCGCCACATGTCCTTCTGGATCCAATGGTCTAGATTCACTTCGCTCTTCACGACTTTGTGAAGATTGTTCTTTTCTCTACACAAACCTTATGGAAATATATCTCCCAAAATCTCTAATCTGTCACCTCCTATCTCCTGAAAACCAACATTCAGGATCCACTCTGGGCTTCAGAGCTTCAGAGATCTTGCACTCCGCTCAACTGAAAAATCTCAGAGAACGATTTCTCTGGACTTCCAGATCTCTTAATACCTGTCCTTCCAGACGATGGGCGACCCCGCTTCACTTCAAGACTTTAGGACTTCACTACCCCGTTCTCCTGTCGATATATGGACTCTAATATGACAGTCTATATCTCTCCTCCTGCAGTTGATCTATTGGTTGTTGTAGCTCCTCCACTTAAGCTTTGGATTCCTCCCGAAATTGGGAAAAATGTCTAATTACCAAAGGCTGCGGCCTTTGATATTCCTCCTGTGAACCCGACTGTTGGGTCTCGATAGTACTTTCCCTCATGAGCTTTGGTACTTTGAATAAGTTTGCTTCTACGCACTCCTTGTGATTTCTTTGCAAACTTGCACTTGAATCTCCTCCGAGTCTTAACCATGTGATGTGCCTTCTTGGCAACCTTTCTCCCAGAACTTCAAATTAAAGTTCTTGCACACTCCTTGCGATCGACCGAGCATTCAGATGACTTTTTGAAACTCTTGTCCAAGTGTTGTCCTGGTGCATTCCTTGCACAGGTCTTCCTCCTGCTTCCTGAAATACTCCGGGTTTACCGAAGAAACTCCTACATCTGCTCAATGCATGCTTGCAGAGCTTCTTTCCCTTAGAGTGTTCATTAACTCTAGGTTTTCCTCAAACTCTCCAACACTTTAGAACGTGTTGGTTCTATGCACTCCTTGTACCTACTCAATGCCCTCCTGGAAGAGTTCTACAGAGTGTTCAACAACATGTTCTACGCCTACTCCTGCACAGACTTTCCTCCAAGGTATTCAACAACCTCGAGCTGTAATTGCTCTAGTGTGCCCTCTTGGCATGTTCTTCTTTGACTCAGAAGAGTTCATATGCGCACTCCTTGCACTGGCTATAGAGTTTCCAATACCATGGATTTCACTTTGATGCAGGAGCATCTCTCCAACTCAGCATAAGCACCAGCCATCCAACACATCCAGCACACATTCATGAAAGGGAGAGGCGCAACCCTCTCATTTTTCAAAAAATTGAATTTGAATTTAATGTTGTAAGGCTGATAGAGACCAGATCATGCCTTTGTATAGGTAGTGGTTGAGGTTTCCTTTAATGGTTGCCTGCAGCAAGCCCAGGATGTAGTTAGGACTGGGCATCCATTTATGTAATGTAGCCGTAGGAGCCGCTCTGTGATAGTGATAGCTCAAAGACAGTGGTTGAGGATAAGCTCATGGGAGCCCTCATTTTGTAAAAAAGAAATTAGAGTAGAGAGTTAGGAGGAGAGACCAGAGCAGAGATGTCTCGAGAGAGAGATGAGACTTGTTACAATCCAGACTTTGTAAAAACACATTTTGTATAGACATTTGGAGATTAATACAAAGAGCAGTTTTTCCTGCCCATGAATTGTCTGTGTATGTTTATGCATTTGAATGTCACTTGTATGTTGTAGATACAGGTTATAGATAGATTTTACTATCTATTTGTGAGTTTTTCAGTTTCTATCTGGGTTCTTTAGGATGTGCAAGGAATGCACAATAGAACATTGGAAGTTCTGTAGCCAGCACAAGGAGTGTGCATCTGAGCTCTGCGGAGTCAGAAAGAACATGCAAGGAGTGCACACTAGAAAGATTCACAGACTCAAGGAGGATCCTCAAGGTTGTTGAACACCTTGGAGGATGAGTTGTGCAGGGGAAGGCATAGAGAGAAGAGACAGAATCTCTGGAGATTCTGTAGAAGCTCTACCAGGCGGGCATTGAGCTGGTGCAAGTGTGCATGAGAAGAACTCTTTGCCGAGTTCGAAGACAACCAGAGTTACTGAACACTCTGTAGGATTTGTAAGGTGTGCATTGAGAAAAGGAGCACCAAGAGGGCGTGAAGAATTTCTTTTCAAGAAACACATTGGACCTAAGATTGAGGAAATCTCAGCAGCACAAGGAGTGTGCGAGGGTGGACTTATTCTAAGTCCCGAATCTCAGGAGGAAGGATAGTGCCTTAGCACACCGAGTAACAATAGAGTGAGAAGAAAGTCGAAAAACCCTTTGAGGTTTCACAGTCGACAAAGCTTAGGAGGGATAGCGTTCCTAGAATGCAGGCGATATCCAAAGGAATTGAGCTCGCAGAGGAAGAAAAGGTCAAGGCCTTTGAAACTTCAGAAGATATACCAAGGGGAGGGAGGAAGTTTTCAATCTCAGGAGGGAGCACAACTATCGTTAGATCAGCTGGAGAGATGAGATCTGGACCATCGAGTTTCACGTCTAGACAACAAGAGGAGAGAGCACAGAAGATTAGATTTGGGCCATCAGATGTAGCGTCGATATCTGAAAACCGTTAGATCAAGCGAAGACGCATGGATTTTAATCTCTGGAAGTCACACAGAAGAGAAGAAACGGATGGTGGAGATGCTTCGTGGAGAAGTGTGAAATCCCGTAGGCCGTTAGATCTCGCAGATCTATGAGGAAGTTAAGACTAAGCATCTTTTAGTGTTCAAAAGCTTAGGAGGAGTAGTGGTTGTTGGATGAGAAGCAACAGAAGTCGTTGATCCCCCTTTGGAGTGGAATTCCATCATTTCGGCATTTCGGGGTTTGGGAAGTAGATGAGGCTGTGATTTTGGAATCGAGAGTTTCAAACTCCTGGTTCGCGAAATCCCGAAGAGTGAACGAAAAAATTCTCGAAAGTTTGAGGGACAATAGCCATTGGGCTCCAATCGGGTTTCGGGGTTTTGGGACTCAAGAGGTAGAGTTGCATGGTCAACACAACCCTCTAAATCATGAAGAGGGAAACACCAAAAGGTGATTCCCAAGTATCAGTCAGAGGATACATGCGGCAAAAGTCAAAGGAGTGGTCAAGGTTCGGGAAAAATCCTGAAAGGTTGTGGGTCGTCGATCCAATTGGATCATGATAGTCGGTTCAAGAGGAATCTGAACTGTTGATCTCTCAAGGGGGATATTTCAGCATTTCGGGGTCCGGGAGTTCGAAGTACCTAGAATCATCTGCAGTCGGGATCGCGAAATTGCGAATTACGAAATCCCAAAAAGTGGACCATGGTCACGGGTAGATTTTGACATTTCGGGATCCTGGAGTTTGAAGGACGAAGGGACGAGACGCTTGACTTGTGAAGTCACGGCTCATGATATTTCGGCATTTTGGCAACCGGGGGTTCGAAGGATGAAGGGATGGGACACTTGACTTGTGAAGTCCCGGTCCATGATATTTCGGCATTTCAGCGACCGAGAGTTGGAGTGACAAGGAGCCTGGGAGAGCTCACATGCAGGAGTCCCGAAACCCCGAAACGTGAAAGGTGTGTTGGTTCAGAACATAGAAGAGCACTGAAAGTTGAGTGCGTGCATAGGTTTTCTCAAAGCTTGTACCAGGGAATTAAAGGGACCTGTGGATTCGTTCAAGGGGTTCCAATAGGAGTCCGAAGAGCCATTTTGGCTTAGAAGAAGATCGATCCAGAGACCGAGAGGTCGTAGAACCCTACTGAGGTAGGGGGTTTTCATCAAGTGGTATCAGATCCACTTTCTATCTGTAGACTGCGGGTAGAGGAAGGCAGAGTAGATAAATAAAATACTCGGATACACATCAAGTGGTATCAGAGCAGATTTTTATCTGTAGATTTCAGACAAAAGAGAAAGAGGAGACCATTACTTTGTTCATAGACAAAGGAGAGACGGTGGGAGAAATTCTGGTAACATCAAGTGGAATCAGAAGCAAAGATTTATCTGTATACAACAGGTGAAAGAAACAGGGTGTTAAATCTCTATGGTGATTATTGCAAGGTGTGCAACAAATGATAGACAACCAGGTGAGTTGTAGGAGGACATGGAGATTCTCTCAGACGTAGAGTGATCCATACGCTTTCCAGGAGGGCAGGTGAAAGATGGAAATAGCTACTGAAGGCCATGAGCGTGGTGGAAGAGGAGACCACAAGCAGATGAATAAAGCGGAGATTGACAAGGAACTCATTGAGATAAGAGCGAGAATGGAAAAATTGACATTGAATATGTAGCAAGAGAAAAAGTACACTGGAGGTACGAATGGCCTATGAACAGGAAAGCCAAATGGCCTGTTAAAAAGTTGTTGGCCAGGAAACAACAACAAGAGTTGAGGAAGTGACTGAGGTATGTTGAAAGCCTCAGTGACACAGAGTTGGTTTGCATATGTGATCCAGAAGTCAGAGAAACCCTCAGTGATGAGGAAGAGGGATCAGTTTCAGATCTCATAAACTGTCAGGAGGGCAGGGATGAATTTTTGAATTGCCAGGTGGGCAATGAAATGAGATCATTGGAGGATCTCATAGACTGTTAGAAGGACATCCATGGAAATTCATATTTCCAGGTGGGCAATGGTATGAGATTAACAGAGGATCTCATAAACTGTCAGGTGGGAAGAAGTGGACTTTCAAGTTGCCAGGTGGGAAATGGAAAGAGATCAGTGGAAGGTCTCACGTAATTCCAAGGGGGTAGTGGTGAAAGTTCAGATTTCCAAGTGGGAAATGAGATGGGATCGGGCGATCTCATAGACATCCAGGTGGGCAGCAAAAAATTCCCAAATTTCTAGGTGGGCAAGGGGAAAGAGATGAGACTATCTGAAAGTCTCATAAACTCAGAGGAGAGTTCAGATCAGCAAGGAGTGCTGACAAGAGAGAATCATAAGAGAATTTTGATCATTGGAGGAATAGAGGTGTTCCTACCAAGCAGCCCAGTTGAGGCCAGAGCATGTGTTGAAGATGCAACAACAACAAGAGGACAACCAGTAGAAACTATCATGGAGGAAGAAATGGAGTAGGCACTGACGTTTTCCCAAGAAGTAGAATATGAGCATTCAAAAGAATGGCTCAAAATTTTCAGCCAGGAAGCTGGACAGGAAATCACTGCAGTACTGGAAGCTACAGAAGAAGAAGAAGAAGAAGAGGAAGAGGACAGCATGTATTTTGCTGACCTGTGTGAAGAATTGGAATCCTTGGAAAGGAGGGTGATGGTGCAAAGTTTGCACATCCAACAGGCTAAGTTGGAAGTAGGTAGTGGAACATACCATCCTAAAGAGAAGCTGGAAGAAGTTGGAAGTATGCCAGGAGGAGAAATGGTAGTAGCAAGACTGCCAAAGGAAGAAGCTAAGTAGCAGTTGAGTGAGGAGACTGCAGAGCTAGAGTCTACAGCAGAGTGGCCACTTAGTGCCACAAAGAGAGATAAAGATAGTAGGGGAGATCAAGCAGATCTTCCCATTGAGGAGACATAAGTGAAACAGAGAAGACTGCATAAGGAGGGCCAACCACTGGAGCAGCTGGACAGGGTGATTGAGAAGATCAGGAGGTTGATGTTGAGGTCAGCACAAGAAGTAGTCAATAGGAGGAAGTTGAACAACAAGGAGCCTGCAAGAGAAATAGGGAAGAAGAAGCAACAACAACATAGCTGGAGAGCAGTCGGAGGACAAATCCAAGGGAAATTTTGGGATCCAAGTGGATTTCAACACTGGAGAAGAGGAGCTCATGAGAAAGAGCTCATGATTTTTCCAGCTGAGGAGTATGATGCAGGAGCATCGCTCCAACTCAGCATAAGCGCTAGCTAGCCAGCACATCCAGTGCACATTCATGAAAGGGAGAGGCACAACCCTCTCATTTTTCAAAAAATTGAATTTGAATTTAATGTTGTAAGGCTGATAGAGACCAGATCATGCCTTTGTACAGGTAGTGGTTGAGGTTTCCTTTAATGGTTGCCTGCAACAAGCCTAGGACATATTCAGGATTGGGCATCCATTTATGTAATGTAGTCGTAGGAGCCGCTCTGTGATAGCGATAGCTCATAGACGGTGGTTGAGGATAAGCTCATGGGAGCCCTCATTTTGTAAAAAAAAAATTAGAGTAGAGAGTTAGGAGGAGAGACCAGAGAAGAGAGGTCTCGAGAGAGAGCTGAGACTTGTTACAGTCCAACCTTTGTAAAAAAAAAAATTGTATAGACATTTGGAGATTAATACAAAGAGTAGTTTTTCCTACCCATGAATTGTTTATGTATGTTTATGCATTTGAATGTCACTTGTATGTTGTAGATACAGGCTATAGATAGATTTTACTATCTATTTGTGAGTTTGTCGGTTTCTATCTGGGTTCTTTAGGCTGTGCAATGAGTGCACAACAAAACATTCGAAGTTTTGTAGCCATCACAAGGAGTGTGCATCTGAGCTTTGCGGAGTCAGAAAGAACGTGCAAGGAGTGCACACCAGAAAGATTCACAGACTCAAGGAGGAGCCTCAAGGTTGTTGAAGACCTTGGAGGATGAGCTGTGCAGGGGAAGGCACAGAGAGAAGAGACAGAATCTCTAGAGATTCTGTAGAAGATTTTCCAGGCAAGAATTGAGCTGGTGCACGAGAAGAAATCTTTGTCGAGTTCGAAGACAACCAGAGTTACTGAACACTCTATAGGCTCGGAAAGGTGTGCATTGAGCAAAGGAGCATCAAGAGGGCGTGAAGAATTTCTTTTCAAGAAATACTTTGGACCTAAGATTAAGGAAATATCAAAAGCACAAGGAGTGTGAGAGGGTGGACTTATTCTAAGTCCCAAAGCTTAGGAGGAAGGATAGTGCCTTAGTGCACCGAGTAACAACAGAGTGAGAAGAAGGCTGAAAAACCCTTTGAGGTTTCACAATCGACAAATCTTAGGAGGGATAGCGTTCCTAGAACGCAGGTGATATCCAAAGGAATTGAGCTTGCAGAGGAAGAAAAGGTCGAGGAATTTGAAACTTCAGAAGATCTACCATGGGGAGGGAGGAAGTTCTCAATCTCAAGAGGGAGCACAACTACCGTTAGATTAGCTGGAGAGATGAGATCTGGACCATCGAGTTTCACGTCCAGAAAACAAGAGGAGAGAGCATAGAAGATTAGATTTGGGTCGTCAGATCTAGCGTCAATATCCGACAACCATTGGATCGAGCGAAGGTGCACAGAGTTTAATCTCTGGAAGCCGCACAGAAGAGAAGAAACAGACGTTGGAGATGCTTCGTGGAGAAGTGTGAAATCCTGTAGGCCCTTAGATCTCGCAGATATATGAGGAATTTAAGACTAAGCGTCTTTTAGTTTTCAAAATCTCAGGAGGAGTAGTGGTCGTTGGATGAGAAGCAACATGAGTTGTTGATCCCCCTTTGGAGAGGAATTTCGACATTTCGGCATTTCAGGGTTCGGGAAGTAGAGGAGGTTGTGATTTTGGAATCGAGAGTTTCAAACTCTCAGTTCGCGAAATCCCGAAGAGTGAAAGGAAAAATTCCCAAAAGGTTGAGGGACAATAGTCGTTGGGCCCCAATCAGGTTTCGAGGTTTCGGGACTCAAGAGGTAGAGTTGCATGGTCAACACAACCCTCGAAATCACGAAGAGGGAAATGCCGAAAGGTGGGTCCCAAGTATCAGTCAGAGAATATGTGCAATGGAAGTCAAAGGAGTGTTCAAGGTTCATGAAAAATCCCTAAAGGTTGTGGGTCATCGATCCAGTTGGATCGTGATCGTCGGTTCAAGAGGAATCTGGACCATTGATCTCTCAAGGGGGAGATTTCAGCATTTCAGGGTCCAGCATTTCGAAGGACCTAGAATCGTCTGCAGCCAGGATCGCGAAATTGTGAATTACAAAATCCCAAAAAGTGGACCATGGTCATGGGTAGATTTTAGCATTTCGGGATCCGGGAGTTCGAAGGATGAAGGGACGGGACTCTTGACTTGTGAAGTCCCAACCCATAATATTTTGGCATTTCGGCAACCGAGGGTTCGAAGGACGAAGGGACAGGATGCTTGGCTTGTGACGTCCTGGTCCATGATATTTCAGCGTTTCGGTGACTGGGAGTTGGAGGGACAAGAAGCCTGGGAGAGCTCGCATGCAGGAGTCCCGAAACCCCGAAACGCGAAAGGTGTGTTGGTTCAGAACAGAGAAGAGCGTTGAAAGATAAGTGCGTGCATAGGTTTTATCAAAGCTTGTGCCAGGGAATTAAAGGGACCTGTGGATTCATTCAAGGGGTTTCAGCAGGAGTCCGAAGAGCCATTTCGGCTCAGAAGAAGATCGATCCAGAGACTGGGAGGTCATAGAACCCTACTGAGTTAGGGGGTTTGCATCACACTCCTTGCACAGCCTAAAGAACCCAAAACAGTTTAACAAAACTCACATATAAATAATTTTTATCCTTACCCTGCATATGGAAACTAACACACACCTACAACATAAATTCATGCAAACATAAATGACATTCATAAACAAACATCCACCACAGAGGAATTTGTAAACAATGAAATATGTTCCTTTGTATTAATTTCAGAATGTTAATTACAATGTATGAGCTTGAACTTCAACTGAGTCTCGGCTCTTCTCTTAACTCCTATCAACAAATCTCAGCTACTTTCAACAACCTCCACTGGGCATATGTTACAAATATTTATACAAGAGGAGACTCATCGAGTCTTTCCCTCCAAGATACACTAGTGGTGTCTAATCACCATCAAAACGCCTATCTATTGAGGCATATTACAATGAGTGGAAAATATAGTCCGAATCGGATCTAGATCCCTCATACTGTCAGCCATTTAAGGTGACCTTATCTATGGCCTATACAAAGGCATGACTTGGCTCCTGCTCAAGACTTATGTCATTTCTTGCTTTAATTACATTTAAAATTTAAAATTCAAGGGAAAAATGAGAGGGCTGGTGCCTCTCCCCTCCTTGAATGTGTACCAATGTGTTGAATAGCTTGCGCATTCTGAGGTGGAGCGATGCTCCTACTTCATGTGTCATAGATTTCATGATTGGGGGTGTTCGTTTCTTGCATGCAAGCCCCTCTCTATGTCTTCCTGTGTGTTATAGTAGCCACATTCTTTAATTTCATGATTGTGTGTGTTCATTTGTGCAAGAGTAATTCCATCATCCATGACTTGGTTCCTATTTATCTATTTTACATATATCTTAAATATAACACTTTATGTGTATTTAGCTGCTTATATGGGTGGAATGTTTGAGTATATCAATTTGTATACTTCTGGTTAATTTCTATCATATTTGAGAATTGCTCAAAATTTGATAGAACTATATTTTATTTGCAAACTATTAAAAATGAACTATTATTTGATTACATATTGTTTTTAAACTCTATTTTCCAAGTCTATCCATTAGAAAACGATGAATGAAAACCACCAAGTAATACTCACAACTTCCACTTAGAATAAAATTCATATGATTAATCATGAAATTCCTTCCTCAAGAAATAAAGTGCAAAACTAATCAAGCAAATGAAAATTTGGAAGAACTCATTCTACAAATTTGGAAAAAACTAAAAGAGACATTCATAGTTGGATCTTAACAATAATATCAAATAAAATTTTGGTAAAATTTCAAAAAAAATGTTAAGAAATTGAAGAAGTATGGTTCATAAATACAATTTTTTGTTTAGTAGATTGACTAAATGTTTGAGAATATTTTATTGATATATTAGTTTGTTTATGTTGTATAGTAGTCATGCTTACATTTGGTATGAAATATTGACAATTCAATACAATAACTTTTTTATTTTTAAATAACAAGTTGTAATAAAAATAAATAAATTGCACATAAATAATAATAGCAATCAATACACGAAATAAATCAATTCAATATAATTAGTCTGAATCAATCTTAATTCAATATAATTAGTCTAAATCAGTCTTAGCTCTATACTTATGATGAGAGGGATCAAACGACTCCAACTACAAATTTATGTTAAACTTTTAAACTTGAAAAAAGGTTTTCACTTAGCTTATTAATATGGAGTTTATATCTAAGTTGTTAATAAATTTTCACCAATCTACACAAGTTAAACCACATATCAACAATATTGTATTGAAATTGTCAAAATTAGGTGTATTGAATTCTCACCAATGAGGATATAATTAAGAGCTTTCCATAGTTGGGAAATTGTCATACACTCATTCTAATAATTGAAATATTTTGTACCACATAAATATAAATCTTTCCCTCACCTAAAATTTCTATTTATATTGAAATTTATAGTGTATATAAAATTCCAAGTATATCCATACTAGCAAATCATGTACAATTTTTTCATGATCTAAACTTTTCATAGTCAATTCCAAGTTATGGGTCAAGGTGTCCTCCATCCTCTGAGAGACATTCATCTAATCCTTCCTGAATAAAAAAAAAGTGCAACAAATAGCTAGTACCATGTACCCTATGCAGAGTACTAAAAATAAAATGAGCATTCAATAATCCTTTAACATGATAAAAAACTTCAGTACTCTAACATTGAAGTAATATCTATACTTATTGATGTAATTGGAATACCGATTTCCATCTTTGTAATATTTATTATGAACATAATGAAGAACAACAAGGGTTACATAGGCTCTAAAGAAATTTAGCACCCTAAATGGATGGTACAAAATAAACTCTAGGAGAGCCATGGAAAATGAATCTACGAGGACTACACTACCCGAGTTTGTAATTTCCCAAATTACTTAATGGATTAATTAATATTCTTTTTTTCACAACCATTAGACATTTCTCGACCCCAAAATGCAACAACAAGAACTTAGAAAGACACATCTAGTATCAAATTAGGAATTTTACACAATATATGAAATGATAAACTAAGTATTAGATCTTGATATACCAAAAAACATTCTTAACCCCAAACTTTAACAACTAGAGCTTAAAAAAATAGATCAAGTATTGAACCAGGGTTTTACATAGTATTTGAAACAATAAAATGAGTATAGTATCTTGATATAATGCAAAGAGAGATACAATGGTTACTTTTAGATAAAAAAAAAACATATTGGATCAAGGGTGGAACTTGATTTCATTTATAGTGAGAACTTGCTGAAGGAAAACTAACCATAATACTCGACCTATTTTCATTTATCTCTCCATAGTGCTTGTTGTAAACCTCCATTTCTCAGGCAAGGTGTGTGCTATCATGACGGGCGTAGAGATGTGACCGATCAACAAGTTGGCTAAGAGTGTTCTTGGTTTGGTGCGATGGAGGGAACATTAGGAATACTTGGAAATATAGGCGATGATTTCGAGAGAGGGCATGTTAGGAATGCTTGGAAAGTTGCACGGTGAGTCCCTATATTTGGTAGCCTTGGTGGTTGAATTTTGGATGATGTTTGTGAGACGTTTAGGATGGTGTACTGATGTGTAGGCTAGGAGGAACAAGGAGGACATCATATAAAGTAGGATGGGTGACCAAATGGAGAGACACTATGTTAGGATTCTCAGTAGAGGATGGTGTGACCTGGAAATGTGGTAGATTATGTATCGCCCATGGCAAGGCGACATCAGTGGTATGCATCGAAGGTATGTAAACACCTTACAATAAGGGGCATGATCTTTGGTGACTATCATGAGTCATCTTAGATGGATGATAGTACGATTGTACATTGAGCAGTCGATTTTCCAAGTATGCTTGGATCGAGGGAGGCACATGTAGGTGTTGATGGTGCAACATAACCGATGCTGAAATGAGAATTTGAACTTCCACATGGTTCAATATGTCTATCTTGGGTTCGCCAGGACATGACGACAAGTCATATTTTGGATGATACAAGTGGGTTGTTGGTCAAGACAAACACAAGAGGTCATGTTAGTGTTTCTCTATGGCTAGAATCCTTGGGTGGTATGGGATGATCAAGGGTGACAAGACTAGCACCATGAAAAATGGTATCAGAGTGTTGTTTGAATGGACATTGCAGAACTCTCTCTCCACCATCACCAATACCCCTTTCATCAAATGAGATGATGGGGCCATGTTGACAAGGAAATCAATGATTTCAAGTGGGGGGGAATGTAATACCTCCAACTCTCAGTAAAGGCATGTGCTATAATGACTGGCGTGGAGACATGACCGGTCAACAAGTTGGCTAAGAGTGTTCTTAGTTTGGTGCGATGGATGGCATGTCGGGCATACTCACCAAGATGCACAACAATTCCAAGAGAGGGTGTGTCGGGCATGCTTGGAAAGTTGGATGGTGAGTCCCTATATTTGGTAGCCTTGGTGGTCAATGAGTGGGTGATGTCCATGAGATGCTCAATATGATGTACCGACATGTAGACAGGGAGGACCAAGGAGGATGTCCTGTCGAGTAGGGAGGGTGACCAACTAATGAGATATTATTTTAGGCTTATCAGTGGAGGATGGCATGACTTGGAAATGTGTTAGATTGTGTATCACCCATGGAAAGGAAACATCGGTGGTATGTGCATCGAAGGTATGTGAATGCATTATGAGAAGGGGAATGATCTTTGGTGAATATCATGAGTCAGTGTATATGGGTGATAGTACGATTTCATGTTGGGAAGTCAGTTGTCCAAGTATGATTGGCTTAGGGGAGGCACATGTAGGTGTCGATGGTTGGGTGGATATGGTGAAACAATCATTCTAAATTCCACACAGTTACATATTTCTAGCTTAGGTTCGACATGACATGAAAGTGAGGCATATTCTGGATTATACAAGCAGGTTGTTGTTCAATCCCGACATGCGAGGTCATGCTGATGTCACTTGGAAACTAGATTCCTTGGTTGGTATGGGATGCTCAAGGGAAACATGTATAGACCTATAAAAAATAGTATCAGAGCATCATTCAAATGGACATTGCAAAACTCTCTCTTTTCCACCACTAATACCCCTTTCATTAGATGAGTTGATGGGGCCGTGTTGATGAGGACGTCAACAATTTCAAGTGGGGAAGACTATAATACCTCCAGTGCTCAAGAAGGGTGCACGCTATCATGACGAGTGTGGATACATGATCGACGACTTGGCTAAGAGAGTGATCGATTTAGTGCAATGGAGGTCACATAAAGCATACTTGACAAGACACACAGTGACTCTAACAGAGGGCATGTTGGGCATGCTTGTAAAGTTCCACGATGAGTCCCTATATTTGGTAGTCTTGGTGGCCAACTCATGGGTGATGTACAAAAGACAGTCAAGACATTGTACCAACGTGTAGGCTAGGAGGACCAAGGAAGATATCTTCTCTAGTACGATGGCTGATCAACTATTGAGATGTTATGTTAGGCTTCTCAACAAAGGATGGCATAACTTGGAAATGTGGTATATTTTGTATCTCCCATGGCAAGGAGACATTGGTTGTATGCGCATCGAAGGTATGTGAATTCCTTACAAGAAGGGACATGATCTTAAGTGACTATCATGAGTCAACTTAGATGGATGATTGTACGATTCCATGTTGGGAAGTGGTTTTTTTAGTATGCTTGGCTTGGGGGAGGCACGTGTAGGTGTCAATGGTTGGGTGGTAGTGGTGCATAATTGCCTATGGTGAAATGAGCATTCAAACATTTTCATGGTTAAATATGTCTTGATTGGGTTCACCGTGACATGATGGTGAGGCATATTCTGAATGATACAATTGGGTTTTTTTTCAAGCCCAACACATGAGGTCATGTCGATGCCTCTCGATGGCTAGACCCCTTGGGTGGTATGGGATGCTCAAGGGAGACAAGTCTAGCCCTGTGAAACTTGGTAAAACTAATAAAAGGAAATATTACTTCAAAATATTACTTTTGAAACACTATTGAATATAACATTAATCCCATAAATTAAAGAAATTATTTTGATATAAAAAATCTTCCAACCTAAAAAAAAATCCTAAAATTTAACATTTTAACTATATTTTAAAATTGAGTGAAGGTTTTCATAGTTAGTCATAACAATGCATGAGATTTCTAGAAATAAACTCTGTAGTATATTAAAAAACATCCAAATAAAAATGTTTCAAGTTGACTCTCCACCCATCATCAAGGACATATAAAGCTTCAAATGATAGTAAAAATGAGTGTTTGGGTGGAATATAAAGGGTTAAAAGAAAGGGATATCCATTTTTATTAAACCAATAATCTCTTGAAAAATGGGGTGAAATAATAAATGGAAATAAGGGGAATACTAGAAAAAAAAAGGGGGGAACACTGGAAAAGTTATTATTTATATTTGAAGTCAACGTGAGAATAGAAAGGTAAAGGAAGAGATAATGGGGAAATTAATATTAAAGGAGTAGAGATGTAATGGATGAAATAGTGGAAATTAATTTATAAAATTAAACAACTTGAAATAAAGGAAAATTCAAGTCAAAAGAAGAAAGAGGATGTGGGAAAAAATGGAGAAATAGGAAGAAATAATGAAGGATTAATTTATAAAATTAAATGAATTAAAATTAAGGGAAAATTTTGAATATAGTACACATTTTATTTCTAGAAACCACATGCATCTTTAAAAAAAATCATAAAATTTCATATTTTAAATATATTTTACCTTAAAAAAATATCCATGGATTTTTTTTTAAACACAACCCCTGTCGATGAAAAAAATTATCCTAATCCTAAAATTTTACCTTTTGGCTATAAGAAGGGAAACACTAATAATTTTGTGGGCATAATTTCAAGGCCACCTACATCTAAGATTACATCTTTGGGAACTCTTATGCACATTGATCCTTTTACCCATGATGCATACAAGGAAGCATGCACAAAATATGGGGACTTTAAAGAGGTGTTTCAATAGCTATAGGGCCAAATTTGTGTAGAAGAAGGTGATGGTAAGATTGACTATCATCTCCACAATGGATTTCTCTAGAATCTAGACAAGCTCTATGTTCCTAAAGGTGAAAGATTGAAACTTATCATAGAGTCTCACACCTCCAAGATTGCAAGACATTTTGATGTTGGGAATAGAGTTGATAACTTACAAAGGTATCTGTATTGTCAAAAAATGTAAGAAGATAGTGTATCTTGATATATTATAGGATAAATGATTTGTTTTACCAACAAACCCAATAATAGAAAGAAAGATTTATATCATCCCTTACCTATACCCACTCGACCTTGGGAAAGGATTTCCATGTATTTTGTGGGCATTTTTTCCAGCAACCAGGAAGGGACATGATTATTTGTTTGTGGTGGTTGATAGGTTTAGAAATATGTGCATTATTATGCCTTGTAAAAAGACAATTAAATGACAAGAACTTTCAAAACAATTCTTTGAATAGGCATGGGTGCACTTTGGGATACCAATGAGCATCATCTCAAACAAGGATACCATATTTTGTACTGACTTTTGGACTACACTTTGGGAGAATATGGACACCAAGATCTACACTGTTCCCTCCACAAATAGATGGGTAGACAGAAGTAGTCAACACGAATTTGGTACAACTTTTCAAGGGTTACAATCAAAAGAATTCGAAGGCCTGGTATGAAAATATGATCTACATTCAACATTATTATAACAGAGTAGTCCATACTTCTACCAATAAGTCCCCTTGCAAAACTTGCTTTGGGTATTTTCCACCTTCTCCCTTGGATGTTATCTATGGACAATCAGGAGGAGTGAGGGAATACATCATAAAAGAAGTGCTAAAATTGGTTGAAAAGATTATGTGGAATAATTTTCAAGTATATGAGACACTATAGAAGTCATAGGAAATGTACAAAGCCCATCATGATCATCACAAAACTGATAAAAATATTCAAAGTGGGAGATAGAGTTTGGTTACAATTAAATAGTGAAAGACTGCAGGGTCCTAGTAGAAATATCAATTATCTATGATATGGTCCTTTTGAAGTATTAGATAAGCTAGGTGATAACGCATATAAGCTCATTCTATCCCCATACGTGCACATTTACTTAGTAGTGAATGTGGAAAATTTAAAACTCTATGAGCCTTCCATGTTGGATTAGAAAATTGAGGAGTAGGTCCTAACTACCATAGAGGAATTAGCACTAGAATCCTAGGAAGAGTTGCTAGAATATACAATTTTGTAGAAGAATTCCAGAACTAGTAGACATGGGAAACATGTCCTTTGGAAGATTGGGCTGAAATGACAACTTCTAGGTAAGGAAAAATGGTACTCCAGAGAGAAACTAGAATAATATTTTCCTCACCTCATTTAATAAAATATTTTGGGGACCAAAATTCTCCTTAATAGGGAGATATGATCCAATTTTGATCATTCATTAGAGAAATTTTTCTCCAAAAATTGGTCTTAAAAGAAAAATCGTACTTGTTGAATTGGAAATTCTATAACTAATATAATTTAAAAGAATTAATTCAATGATAATATTTGAGTTGGATATATAAAAGTCAAGAATGATTATATGTCATGTTTTTGTTTCAAAATATTTAACCATATGTACACCTTGTCTTATTTAAGATCTTGGTGAGTTCGTCTTGTTCAATACCTTTGAAATACTCAATATGGATTATTTTATAATATTAGTACTTTCATTATTTACTGTATGATATTATGATTATATATCAATAATAATGTATACTTCCATTATATATTAGTAATGTATTATTATTATTGCATTGTTATATGATACCATAATATTATATAGTTATTAATTTGTAATATTATATAATATTTAATTAGCAGTTATAAAGTTGTAATATACTTATTAATTTATTATTATATAGTTTTTATGTAGTAGTTAATTCATAGGATGCATTGACCTTTTCATCTTTAATTCATACTAGATATATCCTCTAATACTTCTATCACATTCACATTTGTATTATAATCTTTATGAATCCCATAATTCCCTAGACAAAATTCCAAAATTTTCTACAGAAGATGATGTTTTCTATAGAAGACATGAAGTTTGGGGTTAAGCGACTTGCAAATGGGAAAGCTATGGATGTCGAGGGACACTAAGCTAAAATATTAAAAATTGGAGGGTCTATTTTGATCCCTCACATACACAAGCTCTTCAATTTAGCAGTCACACACAGATTCCCTAAACCTTGGAATCAAAGCTTCATTGTACCTATTTTTAAAGTGTGGATAAAATAAATCCCTCTAATTATAGGTCTATTATGATTAACCCCATTTTATCGAAGCTATATGGAAGTATTTTGGAAAAGAATATATGCATATGGCTAGAAAGCCACAAAAAAGGAGCTAAATTCTAGGCTGGTTTTAGAGGTTATCATCCAACTCTAGACCACCTTATCACACTTAGGATCATTGTAGAGGAGTGTCGCAACAATAAAACCAATCTCCTTTGTTGTTTCGTTGACTTTAGGAAATATTTTGACATTGTGCCTAGGACCAACTTTTGGAATAGGTTAGAAGAGATAAAATTTCCCTATGGGATGAGATTTGTTGTGGTAAGGTTGCATGAGAATGTTATTGTCAAGTTTAGGATCACTGAGGGTTGGTTAGAAGAAATTAAATGCAACATAGGAGTCAAGCAAGGTTTCCCCCTAATCCCTATCATTTTTGGCATTTATATTGACATGTTAGAAGATTGTTTGGAAGATGCAGGTTGTGTTGGACCAACTCTTGATAGTATAGTAATCATCCTTCTTCTCTACGATGATGATATTTTTCTTATGACAAGGAATCCCTATGACCTTAGTAAGAAGCTTAGAATCCTAAAGGACTCCTGCTCCAGTATAGGTATGACTATGAACACTAACAAAATGAAGGTTATGATCATTAAATCCAACAAGATCACCTACAATAATTTTGTATATGAAAATAATATCTTGGAGAAAGTGCCTTCGTACAAGTATATCAGAATCAATATTCATCACAAGCTCAATTGGAACTACAACATTGAGAAAAGGATAAATGGAGGGTGGAAATATTATTATGGGATTGAAAATAATTGTAAATTAGGAGACCTTTACCTATGGTATAAGAAAAATATCCTCTTTGAGACTCTTGTCAATCTTATTACCTTATATGGATGTGAAGTTTGAGGATTCAATATCTCTCGAGAATCCTGGAGAAAGATAGAGAAAATCCAAAAGAAATTTTTAACTTATAATCTCAAAATTAAGGGCAATACACCCTATCCTATCCTCCTCATCAAAGCGAGTCTTTCCCCCATTGAGAGCACAACTATGATTAGGTACTTAATGTTCAAGAACAAGAAAAAACAATATGGATAATAACAGGATCCCCAAAATTTCTTCAGACTCTAGCCAAAAGCACCAATGGCTCAAGCGAGGATGTAATATTGATGCCAAGTCTTGTATTAACCATTGGGGTATAAAAGAAGAAGCTATTCTGTAGAATACCGATGATATTAAAAATATGTACAAGCTAAATTTAAGGATAATCTATGGTGCGATAAATATTTATAGTATAAAATAAAATGAAGATATTATAAGGAGGTGGTTAACCCTAACCTTGAAGATCAAAAGTGTCTCTCTGTTTTGACTAGTGTAAAGAAGAGAATCAATATTGCTAAACTAAGAACTAATTCTCATGAGATGCATAGTGAGAGTGAGCGTTGTAAAATCCCCAAAACACCATGGCAAGAAGGAATCTATCACCTTTATGACACCAAGATGTTTGAATATGAAAAGAACATTCTCCTAGAATACCCTACATATACCCAAATTAGACATATACCCAAATTAGATCCCAATTTCCAAATATTTGTCACAATATCAACCTTCCTAACCTTCTAAGTCATCAAAACATTAGTGATCTTGGAACACTTCTCTTAATGCTTTTCAAGCATCGAAATAACATTTTAAACAAATCCAAGTAATCTCTTGTTTTTGTAAAGGTCCGATAGACTAATTTTGGTTTCAGTGGACTTTAACCATCATCATCATCATCATCAATATAATAAAATATAATAAGTATATCCTCTAATGTGTTTACCACATTCACATTTGTATTATTACAATGAGAATAGCCAGGTGTTGTATATCTCAATATGGGGGAGATGTTGTCAAGTTAGCGTAAGCTTAGATAATGTTATATTAAAAAAATTAAAGTCGGCTCAATTAAAAAATAAAAACAACAATAATAAAAATAAAGTCGGTTCAATTAAAAAAAACAATTATGCGCACCGTTACATATTACACACACACACATATATATATGAAAATATATAAATTATTAATTCATTTATATTTAATGATAATAAAAAAATCACACCTTAAGAAATTTGATCTCTCTCGATGCTTGATAGATCTAGATTTAAGACGCATCTAAGCTGGTAATATATTAAGCTATAATAAGCATATCTAATACATGAGTCACATTCACATTTGTATTATAATATAATAAAGTATAATCAATATTGAAATTTTCTTATATAAGCATTCATAGTAGTATTTTATTATAGTTATTAATCCATATTATATTATATAATTAATATTCCCATAGTATATTAGTACGTCATATTATACATTTGTTACAATGTTACCACATTCACATTTACTCATATTATTATTATATTATAGACAATAATTTATATTATATTATATATTATTACTATATTATAAAATATATTTATATATTATTATATCATATATTAATAATATATTATTTATTCTCTCGGATGGGGTGCCACGCGGAAAGGAAGGGCACGTGGAGGCGCAAAGGGAGAGGCCATTTATGGTGGCTCTCACCTCACACCATAGCCATTTATGAAGGCTTTCACCTCTGTCGGCCTCCGGTTATCGATGAGGCCTCTCACGCGTGAGCATAGGCTGGCCAGCCAGAGCATTAAGCTCTCGGCTTTAATGGTGGCAGGCATAGTTTATGTCATTATCCATCTTACCAGATCTCTCAGAATGCAATTGAAGCTCGCCGAGCAGAGCAAGAACCGAAATGCAGGAGGCATCCTAGCACTAGCCCTCACTCTCACCATGCCGCGGGCAAGGGGGAGACCCCGCAGGGGAGCTGGCTGGTACGTGGCTAATTCAAGAAGGAAAAGGCACAAGCGTTTCGAAAGAGCTCTTCTCCTGGCCAAGAGAAAACGACGCGGTGAAGCCATAGCAACAAGTTCGCCCCCCCGAACTTACGTCGAAGAAGACCCGTCCATGGAGCTCCCACCAGACTTCTCTGAGAGCCGAATGTTTATCGTCCCAGATAATTGGGCCTCCCCGACGTGCATTGGAGAAGCAGCACCACCACCCAGTTTGAAAGAGACTCGCGTCCCCAACGACGCTCTGAATGCAGAGTTCGACACTTGCCTAGTTGAGGAGGAGTTGCCTGAATGCAACGTCAACTTGCAGTCGCAGAGGAAGACGCAGGGTCACCAGGAAACGGAGGCTAAAACAAATTTGCCGCCATCGCCACCTTTCCTACATCTGGAGCACCTGAACCTGATCTTTGAGGTACGCAACCTAGTGGATGATCAAATTTTCATAGCCGTCTGCATTAGCCAGCGCTTGGACATGCTTTACGCAGCCTACTCCAGGGCCACACCTCGACGACAATGCCCCACCTGTGCTCAGCCCTATGTCATTCCTGTCAACGATGGCAAGGCGAAGGAAGGCTGTGAGGACTCCGACAAATAGGTTCTTCTATTTCATATGGTCTCCAACTCCTTTTCTTTTGTTGTTTATCAAAGTTGTAGCTCTTTAGTTACTAGCTTAGTTAGCGTTAGAACAGGCTTTACTAAACTGTTGATGAAGATGGATATGCACCCTGGTTTCCTTCGGGCAGGGTGGCGAAACATGGTGTTTGATTTTGCATGCTACTGTGGACAGGCCAGCTGTCCTGGTTTCCTGCATAGGCAGGACAGCTGGCACCTGTATGTCAAGTGTATTTCTTTTTCTGAAGGTTTAATATAACAGGATTCGCCTTTTTTACTTAAAAAAAATAAAATAATATATTATTTATTCTACTTTGATATTATATATTAATAGTAATTATTTATTATGTGATGTTTACTAGCATTTATTGTCTACACAAGAATCTAAACTTCTCATTATTATTTTTAATTTTCATCTCATAATTCTACATTAACCTAGATTATATGGCAATGTGATGTGGTATACACAACATTGATGTGGCACACATGGCTTATTATTTTATAATTTCTTCAAGAGACCCATTTTTAAGAAAATTTTCTCTAATGATATAATTTTTCATCTATCTTGGTACTTCTAGGTGCAAAATTGGAGGAATTGGCTTGCAAAGCCCATTTTAGTGGTAGGTCCCAATTTGAAAATTTGGGGTCAAAAACTTTCCAGAGCCATTTTGAGGCACCAAGCAACATTTTTTGTGCTCAAAACTTTGCAAGAATAGCTTGCGATCTATTGATGCTACTCTGCAAAACAATACATATCCAATGGTGTGAAAATATCCTCAATCGGAGCTCATATGCGTAAGTTATGCCTCTCGCAAGTTGACCTACCTTTTTAACCACCATGGTAGTGAGTGGATGCCACATTAGTGTCCATTACTCACACATGTGGGGCTAGCCACTTGTGGAATTTCAATAAGATTTAGAAGGTCCAAAACCTATCACTAATTGAGGGTTGAGGATGCAAAAACCCTAACCCTAGACGACTATCAAGCTATGTTAAATATTGGGCTACTAGGAGGAGAAGGGGTTTCATTCCTTAACATTGTACGTGTTCCATAGTTGAGTAGAGCATCTAGGAGTGGGATTTGAGAGCATAACGGAGGAGGAGGAAGATTCCCTAGTAGCCATTTAGGCCATAATGTCAAAAGTAACTCCATAGTGAGTGCCTTTTCTTTGTATTTGCATTTTCATAATTAAAGAAAAGAAAGTAAAGCATAGGCCTCACCTTTTAGCTTGCTTTTCTATCATTTCTTGTTTTCCAGGATACATCTTGTGTTCATTTGGGTGGATGGTGTGTTGATTTTTTTATTGTTTCCTTTTCATATTTAAGTTATTTTCATAAATTTTAGCAATAAGTTAGTGCTAACAAATTTGATATCTAAGGAAATAAATCTGCATACTAAAAGATTTTAGTATAGTACAATATCTATTGTGATGAACTATTCCACTGGAATATCCACAACAATTTATAGATAAAATGAGTTTTCATCTTATCAAGGTATTAACATTAGATTTATGTCTACTACAAAAGCTTTTACATTACTTGTGATATAAATGAATCCAGTGCAATGACAAGGGAAAATTGAGTATCTTGGATGATACCTTAGTATTTTTGAAGCATTAATTTTTTAAATTTAAACTATTACCTATTGATTTGAATTTAAACCACTACCCTATGTTTTGAATTCAAATTAATACTTCTAGAGCTAGTTGGATCTGAACCATTAATTAAAGAAGCATCGGTAGCCAACCTGTTGTTTGGAGCTCTTGTATTTTCAGACAACTTGAGCGAAATGGATTGATTCCAAGCCTTATGAAATGGCTAAGACTATTCAATGGCTAAGGTAGTGATAGCCTTATTTAATGGCCTACGTTGGGAACCAAAGTAAGTGAGCGTAAGATTCCCACCTCAACATCCTTCATTTTGGGGAAGTTGAATGTAGAAATTATTCATCCTACCTGAAATAAATAAAGAAAAGAAAAATAAAATTATTTATCTATTTTTTAGTATTGTTTTTCCTTTCTTGAAAGGAAAAAACCCTTGAAAAGTGTATCTAGCTTGTAAAAATAATTTTGGGTGAACATTCAATAGCAATGTAATAGTTGACTTAGTTTTCAAACTTCCTCTATTCTCTTTCCATATCAATATTCTCTAAATATATCAAAATTGTATATTTTCTCTAATTTTTCCACACCATATGATACAAAGTAATTATCTTTATAAATAACAACTTGTGAAGCTTACTATAATTTCAATACCCATTAGTAAAGAGAAAAATGTCTAGATAACCAATATTAAAGAATTTATTTACTCAAAATAGACACAATTTTTTTTATATCAATGAACATGAATATATCATATATTATTTTTATGATACAAAATCGATGTATTTTGCAAATATTTTTTATTAATTTTATATTTCACTGATATATATGTAAATTTGGTTATTAACCTTTGTTGTAATCACTAAATTTTCACTTTTTTAATGTTCACACAAACATAGGACTTCACCAACTTATTTAACCACATATGTTCATGATATCCCTATTTATGAAGTTTTAACGTGAAGGCTTTAGATAATCATGGTATAAATGCCTAAGTCACAATGATATCATTAGCCACATCATTTATGTACAATACATTTAACTCAATTCTTTGAAACCGGGGTGAAATTAATTGCATTTATAAAGCTCCAATGGCTATGAGAATCGTGACAACACTTCTTCACATTTTCAGCTAGAAATAGGGCCTACAAATGTCTATTTTATTTTTTTATTTTTTTTAAGTAAGAAGTATCATATATTAAGAACCTTCCAAAACTGAGGCAAAGTTATAAAATGCAGTGATAGTCATGCTGTAATAACTGGACTGCCCCAACAGAGGGGAAACCAGTTCAGCCAACAAATAAGTTCAGCAAAAGTAATAAGATAAGCTAAGAAAAGTGGTCCTATATAGACTGTTCATCAACTGAAACTAGCCAGAGGTTGAAAAGACATAATAAAACACTAAAGACTCAGACACCTAGTGGATAGCCCGGCCACGTGGTGTGGAGGTCCTCTGTCCAGGGCTCCTCCTCGATATACGTCACCTCGTCTGCCCATTGTCGGTCAACTTGCACTTCGCCCATGGTTCCATCAGCCTTTGTAGTAGCACTTTGCATCAGTATCCCTGCCGAATCCTTCTTTGCTACATTGCGTCCTTGCACACCCTGCGCCCGTGCCGTCTCTGAAGAACATTGTGGCCTGTCATGTCCAACACCTGGAGCTGCTCTAGGATCCTCCGTGGGGGTTGCTTCTGCCGAGTCCGCGAAGAAAGCTGCTTGCATGGAGGAAAGCATTTGAAGAAAGACCTCCACCTTCTCATCTGTTGCTTGTAATCGGAATTGGAAATCCACCACTCCTTGGCGGAGCTCAAAAACTAGGCTGTAAAGGATGGCGAGGTTGTCTTTAAACTGCACGCAGTTGAAAGGATCAGCTCCCTCATGCTTGCTATGCGGAGGAGGCTCACCGCTTGAGCTTCTCGGATGGTCAGGGGTCGGTGTGGGGGCAGTGAAAGCCTTCGGAGGGTGCAGGAAGGAGCTCGCCAGCCGGGGAATTATCGCCAAACAACCCAATTGCAGGTTCGGCGATTCATGAAGGGGAGCCAAGAGATGCTCTGACTGAAGCGGGGGGGAGGAGCCTACGGAAGGTGAGTCGGGGGGAGAGACCGAGGGCCGACGAGACTTCCAGGGAGAGCCCCTTCGCGGCCTTCCCCTGGGACGCGACATAGGGAGGAAGTGGTTACTAGCCTGCGAGAACAGATACACTATGCAGTGGTGTGTGACCTGGTGGCGAACAGAGGTTGCATGGAACCAGAGAATTCTATCTGGATTGAGCCCTGGCTGCCATGGCTGCAAAGGGGAGGGTCCTTCAGCCTGCAAACGGAGACGAGAGATAACCATTGTTGCACAAGCCAAACGACGACGCGGATATGGAGAGGAGGAGTGCATAAATGCGCCCTCTAATCACCGTAATGGCCATTTAATCTGATGGGAAGGTGACAGGCTGTGGCACGAGCCCGTCACGTGGCTCTGTGCCATGGTGGTTGATGCCTTCCCTCTCCGTCCGCCACGTACTCCGCACTAACACCCCATCCGGGGACCTACAAATGTCTATTTTAATCGCTATATCATTTTTTGTTTTTATGATTCTCCTAAATCGATTTTTTTTTAAAGAATGGACAATTAAATTTACTAATAATCAATATAGAAATTTGTTTAAAAAGAAATATTATCTTAATTTTTATAATAATAATTATTTATTTTTAAAATTACTATTAAATCACACATATGAAATAATAAATTTTTTTATAGCAATTTAATTACTAAAATCTATAAAAATATATTTATTTTGTAATTAAATATATAATATCATATAAACATTAACTACTAAAATCTATAAAAATATATTTATTTTATCATTAAATATATAATATCATATAAACATCTTTAATATCACTTGTTACTTATTATCAATATCCTAAAATTATCATATCTCACCAATGTCACATTTAATAAAATTAATTATAAACTCCTAATGCATTTAATTCACGCATTTAATTCAGTCATTTATCTCTTTCATACAAATGGCGTATGTTTTCAACCTACTCATATTATCATTCACATATATCATATTCATATGGGTGAATTACGTACATGGGTTATATGTATATGTATGAATCAATTTTATCATAAGTATGTGGATTATATGCATTAATAAGTATCATTAATTTTATTAAAAGGGAAAATTACTTATATTTGGATTTAGTTAATTATTCTTTTGTTTAATGGAAAGTTATCCTTATATAATACCTATGGAAAAAGTATTCATATGTTAGCCAATAATTTATTTGAAAAACCTTAAATGAAATTCTCTATATAATTGCGTAACAAACCCTTGGATTGAGTATTGTAATAAACAGAATGTGGAACCATAATATGAGTATGTCTTGTCCTTTGGTCTTTTTAGCATACCATAACCAAAGGAGGAGTAATATTTAATATATTTTAATCTTTAACTTTTACAAATTAAAAAGGAACAACTTTTGAAAAAAGATTTTCTCTTTGTCATTAAAACTTTTGAAATGAAACATAAAAGATTGTAGTTTTGGAAATAGAGTTGAACTTCAGATTCAACATGTTATTACTCATTGTTATGTATGTAAGGATATGGGATGTTAGAAATTTTCACTCATTAACATGGTGGTATTCTTCTGCTCCTTCATATTTTGGGGTTTATTTTGAATTTTAAAGGGCTTGTAATAATAAATAATGTTTGTCATTTAGTTGTAACAATTCTTCCTTAATTTCTTTTAGTAGGGGTTTGATTTTCTCTGAATCTTAATCCAAGTGATAATAAATCAATTTTTTGAGGTATTAATAGAGATCTAGATTCAGAGAGTATTTAGGGATCCCACTTCTTGAAAATACCTTGTCTATTATAATACAGACTTAGTCCTTCCCTACTTCTTGTTTATAGTGGTATCTCTATGACTTGGACCTTCTCCTCCAAGTTATTTAGTTTGTGAATTGTTTTAGCCTTGTGCCTTCCCTTGAAACTTTATGCAATATAGTAAGCCTCAATTTCCCCCTAGTTAGAGTATGTTTGTGCATAAGAAGTATTGGTTCAACGTCCTCTTTCTCCTATGATCTTTGCTCCTTCTTGATTGTTTCCTCTACCTTGTTATGAGGTGTTTGACCTCATAAACTAGAATATGTACTTGATAGTCCTTTTGTACTCTTGCACTTCCTCTCTCATCCTTTATCTAGTTCTCCTCTACCTTTTTCCAACTAGATAGGTTCTAATTCCTACTATGTAGACATATGGAAATCAAAGAAGTCATTCTATGTTGAGTGTGGCTAATCATTAGGAGGATGCTAGTTTAGCGACAGATGGCTATAAACACCTATATACCTAAGCTCAAGATCATGACTTTGTAAGATGTGGTTTTGTAGCATATTAATGTCACCATGACTATGAGAGGTCCTCCTTGGGCATTACATCCTATACCAAGATTCTCCTTCTATTGCTTTCATCACCCTCTTGTAAGTTTGAATACCGAAAGTTATATCAAGTGATGCATGTTGACTAACATTGTCCCTAACTAGGCAATCAGTCTCATCCTCTTTTGTAATAACCATATGCATGTGATATGTGCGACATTCTACTATAGGGTAATGGTCATGACTCTGAATAGAATCACAATGTTTATTAACCATAAGTTTTGAGCTCAAAAAACATACATAGCCATTACTATATTGGACATCTTTTATTCTCTAGTTAAAAGTAAATCCATGCTAATTTGCAATATTTTTTAAGCAAATAACTATAAATAATGTTTTTTTAATCTTCAATTTCATTGAACCAAATTTCACTGCATTTAGCTTGGTTTTAATATATTTTACAATTAGTTATGATAATTATTGTGTTTGTTTTAAAGAATTTAGTTTATCCTAGGTATCATCCTAGGAATGAGGGGAATTGTTCATATACATGTATTATCTTCCTCACCCAATATCACCTTGTATCCTTCTTGAACCCCCATGTACCATGGATACAATTCTAAGAATAAACCTTGCAGGTATTTCAAAAAAACATTTGCATTTTTAAATCATAGTAATTGTATTTACTATTTGTAATTAATTTGAATTTTGAATAAAATATGTTTTATAAAATTGAATTGTCTAAAAGATAAAGAAACAAATCATCAT
This sequence comes from Picea glauca, assembly GCA_000966675.3. NCBI lineage: Eukaryota > Viridiplantae > Streptophyta > Pinopsida > Pinales > Pinaceae > Picea > Picea glauca. The sequence goes on along the minus strand of JZKD02S1674538.1, from coordinate 525,115 downwards.
TTCTTATAGTAATGATTTCGAGTAATCAAGGAATTTATAGATTTCTTATAGTAATGATTTTGAGTAATCAAGGAATTTATAGATTTCATCAATGATATAACTTATAGGCATCAATTAAATTAATTATATGATATAATTCATAGGTATCAATTAATTGTATGAAACATTGATTTTAGTGATGATTTTTTTTTTCCAATAAATTGATTTTAGTGAGGACATAGTAAAATCATCGAGAAAAATCAAACAATTGTATTAATTTTTAGAATAGGTTATAACATAACCTAACCTGATTTTCACTTGTTCTGTGAGTTCCCATGCAGATTATCCATCTTGGACTGGAGTTTTCCTTCAATATTGTGAATGTGTGATTCCATTTGAGTGAGGTTCTGTAAGAAAAATGCATTTTCTTGGCGTGAGTTGTTGATATTTTTAATAAGTAATTGATTAAGCTCCCACAACCTCGATATTTCCTCCTCTTTGCTGATGCCCATACCCACCTGGGAGATGGAGATTTTATCATTGGGTGGAGTGTCGACCCAATCGCTGGATCCATTTTAAACCTCAACTTATTTAGTTGTTTGTTTTTATTTCATTTGGAAAAAGTTGTTATTTAAAAAAAAAAATTATTGTAGGGCAATTATGTTATAAAATTTACTCGAGTATGATTAATTTCTCTTACCATTGTAATTTTACTAATATATAATTGAAACAATGACAAAACATACATGTGTATTTGACTAATCCTAACTTTTATGTTGGTTAATTTCTCTTACCATTCTAATTTTACAAATATATAATTTTACCAAGTTCTTTGGAGAATGGAAACATTAAGCACTTGCCCAAACAGATTTTGGATTAAAATAATCGGCCATCCACATACTAAGAATCAATGTTTCTCACATATGAATCATTGCTTGAAATGGAAATTGAAGCCATCTATACCATCTTCATCATGCATACTACTGCTAGCCGCCAAAACCTCCTCATCGCACAAGGGAATGAGTTTTGTTGGGTCACATCATTGTAAATGAAGAGAAGAGGGGAGGTGGAAAGAATGGCTTGTCACAAGGCATGTGGCCAATAAGCCATGCCTACACATTGACTCTTTTGATGTCGTGTCAAACACCCCATCCTAGGACGGATGATCAGTTTGGGCTATCTTCTGACACTCAGGGAAAATTATGCAAGTATTATGGCAGCTAATTCTTGGGATAATCTATTCAGCAAAGAGTTTGTTGAGAAGCTGGGAGCGATTATTGTAAAACTTCACAGGAAAAGGGCCGAATACAAAATCTAGATGGAAAAACAATTTGTCCCATAGGCTATTTTTAGCCTCGTGGACGTTAAAAATACTTTCTTTCTTTCTTTCTTTCATGCTTTAGAGGAGAGCTGGTCAAAGAGTTCCAATTAGAGTCTATCTTGTTGTTTGAGGAGAATACTCCCTCATTTTCCAAGTAGTCTACAACTTTATTAGCCTCTCTTTTCACATGAGAGGGGATAAGAGCTTAAGACCCTTGAATAATAGATTGCAATTATTCAAGGTTATCCTCCATATGCAAGTGCTTGGACACTTTCCATGGAAGGGAGCCATTTTTCAAGCGAGTGAGCATATTGATGATGAGTTGAGAATCCCCTTAAACGATGAGCTTGGATTATTTGTGTCTTTTGGAATTTATCAAATTGATGAGGAGAGCCCATAGTTGAACTATGTTATTTCAGATGATTCCTAGCTTTCGTGCATAAACTATGAGAATTTTCCATGTTGAATCCCTAAAGACGTTAACATAATTAGTAGGGCCAGAATTGTCCTTTGTTCT
>JZKD02S1674538.1:505776-523211 GCA_000966675.3 Picea glauca | reverse complement strand
ACGAGATAAAGTGAGCAATGCCAAATTGAGTTCCTAACTTGAAAGAATAATCTTCTCTTTGGTGTTGCATTTGAAGTCCTCCTTTGTCTAGGATTGTGATTGGATTATTTCCAATATGTTTTTACGAATGTGACCCCAAGTCAAATCAATCAGATAATCCTCATTCTTAAATATTATTTTGTTCCTTTCTTTCCATGTTTCCCAGAGCACAAATCCCATAAAGCGTCGCGAGATCATGTTCAAAATGGGATTCTGAAAACCATTCAAGTGTCATGAAGACAGGGTGAGTTTCATATTTTCACGATGCCTATTTGATTGTCTGAAAAGAGAGGCACCCTAATCCTAGAGGTGACTTCTAAAGGGACGTGCGTTTAAAATGTTCTCAAGATATTGCATATCCTTTCTGCATAACATGTACATAAAATTGGTCCTTCAAAATCCCTACATGTGAGTTGGTCCTAGGTCAAGATATTTCCATGAGTTGTTAGCCAAAGGAAAAATCCTACTTTTGGCCAAAGGTTGGAATTCCATATTTTGGTTCATATGTTATTTTCCAATGCATATGCATGTCGTGTTGCCAAGTTATAGGATTCCTTGAGATTATAGAAACCCCCGAGCATGTGGCCCCATCGAAGTTTATTTGGCTTCATTGAAAATTTGATTTAGCAATTCAGGATGTTTGATGAGAGAGAAAAGAAGAGGGGCCTATCTTACAAGGGTAAATGGTAGGGGTTTAAACTCCATTTTCTCCATTCTTAAGTGGGTGAAATATTGTCCCAATATTGACAGATATACCATCCATGGCTGATTTTTAAAATTTATTTGAGAGGTTGATAGGTAGGACACTCTTAGAGATTGGGCAACTACAACTAGGAATATTCCCAATGAAAAGAATATTCACCATTTTGAACCTCCAAAAATATATGGTCTTGGATAAGGCTTTTCTTCTACTATGATGCATTCCAGATGAGCGACCTTGGTTGTTCTTCATTGATTATAATGAGCTCCAAATTTGGAATGTCCTCGACATACTTATACTTCCATAAAAAAACTCCATAGCTCACCCTTTCATTGTAACCAACACTACCATTTTTTTCTCCTAGAACCCAATTGAGGATTCCAGGATCTCTTATTGCTAGCCCCCCCTAGGCGCTTTGAGAAATTAGAGGGTGTCCTAGGATACCAAGGCCCATTTCCTGTCATCTTTGGTTCCTTGAAAAAAAAAGTTTATTTGAAGGGTTTTGATGGCCTTTAGAATACATTTGGGTGTTTCCAGGTCATAAAAGGTATAAAGAGGTATGGCTTGAAGAACATATTTAAGGAGATTGAGACAACCCGCGAGGTTTAAAGTGAGAAAGGTCCATCTAGAAATATTTTTTCTTAGCTTTGAAAGGAGACCCTCCCAAGGGCCATTGTCCACACCAGAGACAATGAAAGGGACATATAGGTATCTGGAAGGAAGGGAGCTCCTAGAAAAACCCAGAATACAGGAAATATGGAATTGAACATCCAATGGATTATTAAAGAAGAAGGTATGGGATTTAAGATGATTGATGGAAATTCTGAAGACCTCCATAAAATCATACGAATGAAACATGTTTCTTAATAAGTAGGGATTCCCATTAACATGGTATCATCCACAATTTGGTTGTGACAAACCGAATTATCTGATTCATGCAATCTAAGCCCATGTAATTGGTCGATGGAGATAGCTACTTTAAGACTTCTACTGAGACCTTCTACCATTAGAATAAAAATGAAGGGGGAGATAGGGTCATCTTGTCAAATTCCATGATAAGGATTGAATGGAGGAGAGGGAGATCCATTGAAGAAAATGGAAAAGAAGGTGGAAAAGATGAGCGATATAATCCAACTGACCCAAAAGGGATGAAATCCAAAGGCTAAAGGATTGAGTGAATATATTGTTAGTTGATCTTGTTAAAGGATTTAGAGAGATCTAGTTTGATTACCATTCGAGAAGATTTGGTAAGCTTCAAAGAGCGTATCACTTCATGGGAAAGGGTAATTTTATCTAGGGTTTGATGTACCTCCACACATCACGACTACTCAAGAATGATAAGGATGGGAAAGAGAAGATTAAGGTGGGAAGAGATAGCTTTGGTGATGATTTTGAAAATTACATTGAAAATAGAAATGGGGATAAATTGAGAGGATTCCATAGCTTTGTATTCTTTGGTAATTAAAGTGACGAAGGTAGAATTTAGGGTAGGAAGGACAACCGAGATTTGTTGAGATTCTGAAACTAGGGCCCAAACATCATTTTCAATAGTAGAACAATAGTGATGGAAAAGGTCATAGGTAAATCCATCCGGCACAAGGGATTTGATAGGGGTCATGTCCATGACATCCAATTCCACCTCCACTAAGGAGATGGGCCGAAGGAGACTTGCATTATGGTGGTTAGAAATAAGATGAGGAATGTGATGAATAATGGATTGAATTGCATCTACGAGGTTGGGTTGAGGTGTTGGCATTTTATTACATGCTTGCACTCATCCTTCCTAACACTAGGGAGTTTAGACCCAGGGTTCATCTAGAGTTTACAAATAAAACCCCCAAAACATTGACATATCAATCATCGGCCAAGGTCAAGGAAGGTCTCACCCGAGATGTAGATAGGAACATAGAGACCATAAGGTATTGTGACATGGATGAAGGATACACATACAAATATCCATTGGGGTTGGCATACATGTGATTCATATCTAACAAATTATTAGGACTAAGAAGTAAAACAATACAAACACATATCCAAATAGTACATGGTAGACACATTATAGATCAGAACTGTCACATCTTTATTAACAAAGTCATTCCATTACATAGATGCATACATTAAGTAAACAATATATGACATCCACAAAACTTCATATCTTCATATATATAACTCCTTAGAAATACAACACAATGTGCAATGCGCATTCTCTCAAGACTTCATACATATGTCAGAATCATAAAGATATTCAAAATTACTACAATATTACAACAAGCTCTGAGCAAGCTCAACACTAAGGACTCAATGAATCTCTTCTAAAACATCTAACTAACACCATTTATGATATCATTGCTTCATTTTATAGTTTTTTCATCTCGAGAGCTCTGTCTCTTTATGCTCTGCTCCACTCAGTCTTTTGACAAACTTCCTCGCATGCTTTTGGAACCTACCTACAGTCCACGTAGCTTTCAAGAATTAGGGAAATATTAACTGGTCTGTCAGCTCCACAATCCCTTGTGCAATTGGCAATAATAATTCAAGAAGATTTCCTTATGATTCTTTTCTTGATTCCAGTGTGTGTCTTCTTGATTTATGATGTGCATCAAAACTGAGACCGATGTGGATTCAATAATATTTTAGGCATGTTGCGTGTTGTCAAAACCCAATTCGGTGCACACTCTTTTTCATTCCTCGTGCCTTACCTTAGGCACGCTCAAAACTTCAGAATGAGTGCGTCCAACTTAGTTTGTGTGCATGAGCGAAATGAACCCAAAACTTTGCGTGCCAATAGACCCCCGCCACTATTACTTGGCTCGTCCTTGAGCCAATGGATTTAGGGAATGACCGTCGCAATGAATGACACAGTGCTTTTGAATTCCTCCACGAACTCCTTATATTGGTTCTCAAACTCATTCAAATGGCCTTGGAGATCCTTTGTAAGTTGAAGATCTTCCTCAAATTCCATGGTTGTGACCTAAGAGGTTGTCAGGTCTATGATGTTGATTTTCTCGATGAGGGGGTCAGTAATGACTTGTACGTCATAGAGTTGAGTATACCAAACCAAGGCCTTATCGACCATCGAAGTGATCAAATATTGCATATTATGTTTCTCAGCCCTAGATGTAGTGATATCCTTTGTTCTTACTGTAATGGAAAGCATTGCAACAACGCACTCCTTGGGAGGAAAATAACCCATGTGATCCAAGTGGATATCGGTGGCCACCCACCTATTCCACTGGCTCGAAAAACAGTTTTCCACCTTGGCAGTTTTTTGGGTTCCAAAATTTTGGGGCCGTTTTGAGGCCCTAAACGACATTTTTTGGGGATTTGAGGCCCACGAGACTATTGGAGGCACTTCCCTCGACTAGTCAAAAATTTTTCTTCTTGATTAGACCTTTCCAACGGGCTATCGTGTGCCTAAAATGAAGATCGTATGCAAAATTTATGACCCCGGGAAGTTGATGTACTAACTTACCCAAACGGGGCCCACATGACTTTTGGTGCTTCATCTCCTAGGGTTAGGTTTTTGGATGTCTATGGTTTTTGACATTCCTGTTTATTGTAAAAGGAATTCAGAGACTCATTGTAACCATCTTCTTGCTAATGAGCGCAACCGTCACATCTCTTCTCGGAGATAAGCCGCCACCATTCCGACAAGCTTGTTTTCCACTTCATTTTACAGTTTCAACTTATTTCCTTATTGAATAGAAAACCAGTTTTACTGTATCTCTATTATTTTGTGTTAAGAATATTTTAATAATTTGTATTCATTTTGTTCTTCTCATAAAATCTGGATCAGTGGTATCAGAGTGGTCTTCTCCTTATCGTCTTAATGCATGTCCCCAACGAGGTCAGGGTACAAAGAATTGGGTCTCGAGATTGTTTCTCTTGAGGACAAAATCTCTCGCATGCCCAAGCGACCTCTCATGGCAGGAGAAAATAAAGACAACGGGATAGGAGATTCTTTCAAAATGTTTCTTGAGGAAGCCCTCATGCAACAGAGGAACGAGATGATGGATAATTTCGTGCAAATCCTTCAGTGACTACCAATAGGAGACGCATCTTCCTCGAGCGGAGGCACCGCCCCCTTCAAGGTACAAATCAACTTTGATATTCCTATATTTGAAGGTCATATAGAAGTAGATGTTGTAGACAAGTGGTTGAATCTACTAGAAGGGTATTTTTCCATCCATAACTTTTCGAATAGAGAAAAGATTACTTTTGTGCTCCTCAAAGTCGTTCCCCATGTCAAAGATTGGTGGGAAACTTTCTGCGAGAAAAAGGAAAGAGAGGAACCCTCATTATTTATAGTCACGACCACCTAGGAATCCTCCAGGGATTCTATTAAGGAACAATACTACCCTGTAGGAAGTTATGACGACCTGTATACCAAATGGACCACACTGCGCCAAGAAAGAGACCAAGCAATGTCAGAGTTCATAAATATCTTCCATACCTTGCGCACTAAGCTGGGTATCAAATATTCAGAGCGACATCTGGAGCTCAATTATCGCAGTGCTCTACATAGATACATCCAGACCGAAATGGAATTTCTAGACATCTCGTCCTTGGGCGCGGCTTGCCGATATGCCATCAAAATCGAGCAGAAGCTCAAACAAAAGATGCGAAAATTTGGGCCTGGGAACCCCTCACAGCAAAAGATAGGAAAGGGAGGCCCCAACCCACAGAACAAAGGAAAGAGAAAATATGGAAAGTATCAAGGAAATAAATCCAAGTCGCAAGAAAATAAGGACACCAGAAAGACAAAGAAAGATACTGGGAAGTGGTGCGACTTCCATAAGATCCCTTGACATAACAATGCTGACTGTCACTCAAAGCAGTTGTTGGTGGCCAAAGTGAAATCCTTTGAATTAGATGTGGGTTCTAACTCTGATTCAGAACCAGAAAGGGGAATATGGATCATTGACGCAGAACCCAGTGCCATCATTGCTACCACCAATCTCCATCCTGGTGAACCAGACAAACCAGAAGAAGGAGAGTGCCTCTTCCATTCACAGATGTGGGTAAAAGGAACCCTACTACACTTCATCGTTGATAACGATAGCCAAAAGAACCTCATCTCAGCAGAGGTCGTCAAGCAGTTGTCTCTGCCGACAACGCCGCACCCACAACCCTACACCGTTGGATGGCTCCGCCAAGGAAGCGATATCTACATTAACCAACAGTGTCGACTATCGTATGACATCAAGCCCTTCAAAGATGAGGTATTGTGTGATGTTTCTCCTCTCAATGTTTGTAATGTTCTTTTGGGCCAACCTTATTTATGGAAACATCATGTTGTATATGAGTCTAGTCCTCGTAGTGTTATTATTACTTTGAATAGGAAATTGTACAGGATACCTGAGGCAATCCCTCCTAGTGTTATTTCCTTGATCTCTACCAAGAAATGCAGGAAGGTCATCTCTTAGACTGGGAAATTTGTCTACCGCCGATATGACCCTAGGCACACGGCTACCCAATGGGCCAGTCTACCGCCGCTCTTTGTTAGAAAACAAGGAGATCAAGAGGCAGATCCAAGAACTTCTCCATAAGGGGCACAACCATCCTAGCTCATCGCTTTGTGGGATCCCAATCGTGCTCGTGCAGAATAAATATGGGACCTGGAAACTCTACATTTATTACCGGGCTTTGAATAAAATCATATTCCAAAACCGGTACCCGATTCCCTGAATCGACATCCTCCTTGATTAGCTCATCGGCACCATATACTTCAATAAGATTGATCTGAAGTCTGTCTACCACTAGGTCCCAACAGAACAAACAGATGTATGGAAGATTCCCTTCAATTCAAAAGAAGGTCTTTTTGAATGGTTGGTCATGCCCTTTGGTTTGAAAAATTCTCTAGCAACTTTTATGAGGATGATGGAAGATATCATACGACCTTTCACCAATACTTTTGTAGTGGTGTATCTCGATGACATCCTCATCTACAACAAGACTTGGGTGGAACACCTGCATCATATTCAACAGGTTATGCACACCTTGCGACAACAAAAAATATATGCAAACTTGGAAAAATGATCCTTCGGCATGGACAGGATCCATTACTTAGGCTAAATCGTTGATCAACATGGTGTGCATGTGGATCCATCCAAGATCTAGGTCATCTGTGACTGGCCAACCCCAACCACACTCACTGAACTTTGGATCTTCTTGGGCCTCGCCAATTTCTATCGTGGGTGTGTGTTGGGATTCTCTCATATCACATGGGCCCTCAGCCAAGTAACCAGGGGTGGTGGCAAGGAAAAATTTGTGTGGGGCCTGTCCCAAAAACAAGCCTTCGATAACTTGAAGAAACATTTTTTCTCATCCCTGATACTTTCATTATCGAACCTGCAACATCCCTTTGAGATCGAGACAGATGCTTCAGACTATATTGTGGGCATCGTTCTCACTCAACACGACCACCCTGTGGCATATCATAGTGAGACACTATCAGATGTTGTCCGTAAGTACCCTACTTATGACAAAGAAATGTACTCCATTGTGCAAGCCTGCTATTAGTGGAGACATTACATTCTTGGGAAGGAGACAATCATCCACACTGATCACAAGCCACTACAGCTCATGCAAACCCAAGGAAAATTGTAGAATGACCGCCATAATAAGTGGTCAACATACTCACAACAGTTCCACCTCGACATCAAGTATAAAACAGGAAGTACCAATCAAGTTGTTGATTGCCTCAGTCGACCTCTAGTCGCAACACTCACCATGGTGCTAGACTCTTGTGACCATGAGATCTCTGGATGGCCCCACCTCTACGAGACAAACCCCGACTTCTCCACCACCTACCAAATGTTGGGCGCCAACTCAGTGGTCACTAATTTCCATCTTTGGGACGGGTTGTTGTGTCGTCTAGGCCATCTCTTTGTTCCATCAAGAGAGCTCACAAAGCTGATTTGGGAAGTTCACTACAGTCAGGTGGTAGGACACTTTGGCATCGAAAAGACAGTGGTAGTGTTGCAAAAACATTTCTGTTGGCCGAAACTTCGAAAGGATGTTGACAAGTATATCAGGTCCTACACTACCTGTGTTATTTCCAAACTGACCACTAAGAAACATGGCTTATACACCCCTCTTCCTACTCCTAACAGGCCGTGGGAATCCATCTCAATGGACTACATGTTGGGCCTCCCATCCACCAAGAGGGGAAATGACTGTGTTTTTTTTGTTGTTGATCGCTTTTCCAAGATGGCGATTCTAGCCGCCTGCAAGAAGAACATCACAGTAGAAGCCACTACCAAGATCTTCTTTGAACGAGTATGGGTACATTTTGGGATCCCACAAACCATTATCTCAAAATGTGATAGTCGGTTCCTCAACTCATTCTAGTCGAGCCTCTGGTCACTACTGGATACCAAGCTCACCAAATCCACTTCCTTCCACCCCCAGAAAGATGGAAAAACTGAGGTCGTCAATTGGATGGTCTTACATATCATGTTCATGTAAAATTCAAACCACCCCCACACATGGGATGAGAGTCTTCCCTATGTACAACATAGCTACAACCGAGCCCTTCATAGATTAGCTGGCCACAACCCCTTTCAAGTGGGGTTGGGATTCCAACCATTGGGCCCATTGGATGTTTCACTACCCCTGGCGACCACCTCGGCCGACTCATCCCCTGCTCCACCAGAAGATGAAAAAACCACTTGGTTCATTGAGAGGATCTAGCACATCTGCCAACAGGTTTAGGATATTCTACATAAGTCTAATTCCAAGTACAAGCAGTGCCATGATCAACATCGTGTTCCACATAAGTTTCAGGTGGGCGACAAAGTTTGGTTACATTTGCAGAAAGAACGCCTTACAGGGCCCCATTGGAAGCTTCTCCCACTCCATTATGGGTTGTACACCATCACCAAGGCTGTGGGTCACAATTCTTTTGAGCTCAACATTCCCCCCTTCCTTGGTTTGCATCCAGTCTTCAATGTGGCTCTCCTTCGACCTTATTTCCCACCATTATTGGACACCTCAAAGATAGAAGAGAAGTTGAAACCAACAGAGATCAACCTTGACTACATGAAACATGCATCGAGTGATCAGATTTTGGACACACAGATCAAGGGAACTCGACAACAAAGGATCAAACTTTATCGAGTCATCAAAGCAGGGCATCTCTAACAACAAGGCAAGTGGCTCACCCAGGGCCAAATTCAACAGAAATTTCCTCATCTTATGGGGGAACTCAACACAATGGAGATAATTTCTTCCTAAGGATGGAGGATTTATCTAGGTGGATATCATTGGCCACCCACCTATTCCACTGGCTGGAAAAATAGTTTTCCACCTTGGCAGTTTTTCGGGTTCCAAACTTCTGCGGCTGTTTTGAGGCCCTAAAGGACATTTTTTGGGGATTTGGGGCCCAGGGAACTATCGAAGGTCTTTCCCTAGGCTAGTTGAAAATTGTTCTTCTCAGTTAGACCTTTCCAACAGGCTATCATGCACCTAAAACGAAGATCGCATGAAAAATTTACGACCCCGTGAAGTTGATGTACTAACTTACCCAAACGGGCCCCACATGATTTTTGGAGCTTCATCTCCTAGGGTTAGGTTTTTGGATGTCTAGGGTTTTTGACATTATTGTTTATTGTAAAAGGCCTTCAGAGCCTCATTGTAACCATATTCTTGCAAATGAGCGCATTTGTCACATCTCTTCTCAGAGATAAGCCGCCACCATTCCAACAAGCTTGTTTTTCGCTGCATTTTACAGTTTCAACTTATTTCCTTATTGAATAGAAAACCGGTTTTACTATATCTCTGTTATTTTGTGTTAAGAATATTTTAATAATCTATATTCATTTCATTATGCTCATAAAATATGGATAACCATGTCCCGTTTCTTTTGTTTAACCTCGGCCTCTGTTGCGTGAATCCTATCATAGAGAGTAGTGAGCTCGAGAGATCTTTGTAAATGATCCCAGAAGTTGAAGCTTTGAGTGACCAGCGTGAAAAACCCTTGGGCATGGTTTTGACCCTCCTGAATGGTTTCTACATCCCGAGCAATATGTTGCTAGAGGGTATGTTGGGAGTAATTGCCATCGACTTCTAGCTTATTTAACTGTACTGTATTCCAGAAATCTCATCACCTTTTTAATTGATTGGATTTTGTGTGAGTTGTTATCGTCGACATTTGTGAACTCATACACATATCACTCCATAGGTATTAAATGGTACATGATGACCAAGTTTACAGCCATACGTGCATGTTCTTTGAGAAGGTCGTAGCATCTATTGTCGGTGGCCTTGTGAGTGATGTTTTTTGTAGGTACTATATGACAGATACGTCACCATCTAGATGTGTGAGAATCCTAGGACCACAGGGCCCAAAGTGTGATAGGGACATCTTCATACATGCACACACGTGATCCATCGGGGGGGCATTGCACATGTTTCGTGCACCTCCCTGTACAGGTCTTGATTAGATACGGGAGTGCATCATCCCTAGGTAGATCACAACTCCTTTTCACTTGTATCCATCCTACCTAGTTTATCTCCTGAGTATCTTTGATTGTGTGACTCTTGTGGACTTCTTCTATTTTTTCAATGGGGTTTGCGATGACAGGATGAGTCAAAGGTTTTTATTCTAGCAGGAATGTTGTAGAAAAATTCCACCCCCGTTTATTCAATTTCTTGTTGTGTGCGATAGAAACCCTAGGTTTCGAGATAGGCATGTCTGATGTGAATGCATGGCTATCCACCACCATTCACATGAACACATATATCGATGAATGTCCATTTCAGGTCTAAAACTTTCGTGTATGGATGCATTGATAGCTACTTATCCATGGTAGGTTTCTTGATGTGAAACCCACCAATGCGTAGGAATTCCTAAGAGTACTGCATGAAGTGTGTGAGCCCTCTAATGATCGAGAATGTGTTGTATCTATGCAATAAACGTGTCCATCAATTTTGATCCATCATATCGATATGATCCACATTCTTCCCCACGCTCCTCTACAACGATGTGCACGTACTTCCTTGTTGACACATCATATATGTTGGATGCAGGCCTAGTCAGGAGAAAATGTTATTTTGGAGAAGAGAAGCATGTGAGGAGGAAAGGACAACTAGAAGGAAAAGCAACACATGTGAGGGAAGCAGGCGAGGCACGCATGCAAGGAAGACCTAATGACGATAGGGTTAGGTTTTTTGTAATGTATTGTAATGGATGTGGAGACAAGAATATAAATAGGTAGTACTTAGAGGAAGAGAGGAGGAGCCAACCAAGAAAGAAAAGAGAAAAATATAGAAAGAACGAATGGCAGAGAGTTGTAAGAAATGTACTACTCCATAATATCGTGAGCTAGGGAGGCAATGATCAAATCGATCCTGAGGGTTAGATCACACGCTGAGGATCCTGGTGCGATCTAGTCATCCTCGCAGGGATCGAGGAGCATGTTGGGGGGAGTGAGATCTAAGATTGTAAACATGCATGATGTGACATATTACTGAACCATAATAAAGAGCTCAAGAGCCAGATCTTTATGGAAGTATCTCAGGAGAGGGTGAACCACGGTAACACCTGTGTTGTGTGAATGAATGTATGTGTATTTATTGTTGTTAAATGGTGAATGTTAGATGAATGAATTAACTAGTTAGATCTGGTATTCCACATGCATAAATAAAATACATGCTATAATTTGATGTTAGACTAAATGAATAAAGATTACAAGATACAACCGCAGATCTCCACTCATTCCCAGGTTGCAAACACCTGAGTATTTCAGCACCCATAGAGCTATCTCTGGTGAGACTGCACAGTACACTCTGTGTGTTGTGTTGCCCTTTGGTCTACCAGAGGGGCCAATAGTTTTAGAGGGATTTTGGTGGGAGCATACTAAGTATGAACCTAGGTCAATATATGATAGTAAGGTAGGACCAGAGAATCCTAAGTAGAAGAGTAAAGAGATAAAAACCAACAATATAACTCGCTTTTCCACCTATCTATGGCATCCTTAGAATCTGTGTCATAAGACTTGACACTTCTCCAGCTTAATTCACTTTATGTAGTGGGGTTGATGTAGTCCTCACCTTCATATGGATCTAGTGGTTTAACCTCACGCAAGGTGTCTGTCTCAAATGGAATTCACCTCTTCTTCAAGTTCAACACTGCATTATTAGTAAAGGCTCATTCAATGCTCAGTAATGTAGGATATGGTTCAGATTCATCCATAATCTCTATGACCTCAAAGCCAACCTTTATTTTCACTCCTTCTATGTTCACTACCACCTGCTCCAATCGACCACTTGGATAGATTTTGTATTGATTGACCAACCATAGCTAGATGGGAGACCATACCAACTTCATTTTACCCATCATCTCCCAAGATTTGTTTGGAAAAATATTCATGTCAGAAACCAGATCCAACATGACTCCATCCATGTCATAGCCACCAAGCTCTGTTGTCATCTTAAATTCTAGGGCAGTGCGCTTTTTCTTACTGACCTGACATACATCTCTTTCTGGAAGCAAAGTTGATATGGTTTCCTCCACTCCTTGTTTCTTCATGAAAGTAGCTAACATCTGAGTCAACTTACTTGCAACTTCTTTATCATTCAACAGTCACAAACAACAATGAAAGAAAGAAATTACTTGGTCTTCATATTCTTCCTTGCAACCCAAGTCATGTAAGACTTCTACGTGCGTTGTGAATTGCAATTCCTCCTAAAATTGTTCTTCATGTGCTTTGTTCTTAGTGCGTGACAGATCATTTTTCTTGCAAGCTTCTTCTATTGACATTTACGTCATGTGATGTATTTCTTCATGCACATGATCCTCCTCCAACAATCTCTTCATCACGCATTGCAATTCCTCATGCACGTAAGCTTCTTCCAGTGACCTTTGTGTCACACGTTGTACCTCTTCATGGATTTGACTTCTTCCAACGACCTTTGTGTCACCCTCTACACTTCTTGTGGGATCTTAGCTTCCTCAAGTGACCTTTGAGTCGCACACTGCAGTTCCCTACGCTCTTTCTTCTTCCAGTTCTCTCGACGCATCATGCAGGAACTGTTTTGTTGGGAAACATCCAAACTTGGAGGGGGATGAGGTGCCTTCCTTATATTTCCATCCTACTTTTGACCTCAGCCTTCGCCATGCTCAAAGTATTCTCTTTTTTTCACTCCTACTCGGGTGACTACTCAGACATCATTCTTCTCATTACGCTTCTTATTCTTGTGCGGCTCCGCATGCACCATGTTTCAACTAATATTTTTGTATTCCCACTTTTTCAACAAGTCAAGATTGTATTTGATGACATGCTCAGGACTATAGCAGTATGCACAAAACACACACAGTTTGGCACAAAAACTTGATACGTGACCAAGCTCTCTATAATTAAAATATGTACTGGGTCTACCCCCTCCTCCTCCATATCCTTGTTCATGACTACACCCATATCCACCTCGGGGACCTCCTTGGTATCCACCTCTTTCTATACCACCTCGTTCACCACCCTTATGCTCTTCTAGTACCCAGAATCTATCACAGGTATTATCTTGCATCAACTAGAGTGAGAAGAAATTATCGACGTCATGCCTGATGGATTTACAGAACTCACAGAATGGAGTATGATTTGTCGACTGGTACTTCTAAAACATTGGGCAGTGAGGTGGAACATGGACCCACTGTCTATATCTCTCACACCATTGCGTCTTCCCAGATGGAAATGGACTGGGTGCGCCCGTTACCACATGATTTATCTAGACAAAGAATTCATCTCTTCAATGCCCTTATGAGTGACAAGTGGTACCCCATATGTTCTCCTACACAACCTTTGTCTTAGACATATCTTGCAATCGCATCATCAGGTTGGATAGTTGTGACTACACCTGTGCAAAACCTGCCAATGTCTCTACCCCTCCTAGTGTAGATTCGAGGTGCATTGAAATTTCGACTGACTCCACTTGAGTTTTCACCTTATAATGGGTAAGAAAAACTCGGATATGGGGAAGTAACCTCAAAATAAACCATTTCATGTGCTGCACATCCTGGATTTGGAACGTCATCCTATTAAATAACCACTAGCCATGATCCCATACGGTCTCTCATTCCTTATGTTTGATCTCTTTTATCTCTATGATACATTGGGATTCTGACTTAGTTTTCTGCAACTCCCTACGAAGATCCTGCTTAATCTCTGACAGGGACCCCATTTGTCCCACTAGCGCGGTAGCCTTATACTTCATATACCACATCAAGCCTCTATCCCTAAACATGGTATCCAACTGTGCAATTTTGGCTTCTTCATATGTGATTCTCTTCAAAAACCAGAATGCTTCACATGTAAACCAATGTTGCTATGCATCATCCTTACCCATTATGTGGAATACGAGTAGCCTCAGGGTACTATCCTGATTTTCCATCCTCAAGCTCGAACTAGTTCCTCCTCTCTAACTGCTAGGGGTTTGATTTCTCAACACCAATATTTATTGGGGTAAAGTAGTGTTTACTTCACCTTGTTCTTCACTCGTCTCTTTGCTTCTATATTCTACTTCTCTCTCTTCTACTCCAATTTCTTCACTATTTGTTGTTCTTTCTTGTTGATTAAAAATGCATAAAGGGGGTGGTACAAAGGGGAGCTTAGTCCATCCTCTTCTAAAATTTATCATGAGGTGACCTAGAGAATTTCCTACTTCCAGTCGTGCAAGACCATATTCTATTTCCAATTCGTCTCCCCCACCACTAGGGGAGCCTCCATATTCCTCTTCTTCCAGCACACTGACATGTTTTTCTCTACCTTCCCATCCTATTTGTGCACTACAAAATTGCACTCTTTCTTCTAGTCTTATCCACACACTACTACTTTGTGCAATATCTTCCTCTCCTAACAACGAACTACTCCTATGTGCGCCATCTTTTCTTCTTGTCGATGTACCACTTCTCTATGCTTCATCTTCCTTTAAGGTTGCAACACTTTGTAACAACCAAGGAGTGTGGACTTCGTCACCTAAGCCCTTACTAGTATCACTACTTGTATCCCTACTGGACACCCTATCCTCTATTCCATGCATCTTTGAGGGCCTATCCTCATCCTTGCTCCACTCTGGCACAACATACTCCAGTGCAATTTCTTTTCTCTTCATTCTAGGCTCGACACCTCATCATGTTCCCCTAGATAACTCTTTTCCCCCTCTCTTCTCTGTTTTTCTTGTTATCTCAACTCTTCTTGAATACCTCTCGGCTCCTTTTATCCTTTGGTCCTTTGGGTCCATTTCATTATTCACCTCATCTCAACTATTTTTGGATACTCCTCAACAGATCTATTTTCTCTTTGAATTTCCCCCATATTTGAAACCCCCTCCCCCCCCCATGCTAGGGGATTTTACTCAGTAATTCGATCAAGATCCATGCGCATTATCCCTTTCTCCACAAACAACATTTTTATCCAAAGTGGAATCTATTCCATATTCGTTTTCTCGAACCTTCTGTGAACTTTCTTTTAGCCTCGTTGAAAGAGTCAGTGTATTCCACAATGAACTCAAGAATGTATCATTATTTTACTCGATCAAACCAGAATTCAATAGCTTAAGTCTACTTATTATCCAACACTTTCAAGCTTTCAAGCTTGGCTTGATCCCAAACCACTAGTTCCAACGGCCACACAGTATAATTGGTAGGAATTTTCCTTTTTATCCATCTAAACAATATACAAGGAAATTCAACAAAGAAAATCCCATATCCATGTATAAATAGTCATCTTTCCATTTCATCACATTCACTTTCAAACCCTGAGTTTCTCACAGGGAAAATGCCTGCTCTTTTGCAGTCAACGAGTCTTGAATCTCTTCTCGAGATGGATGCAACCTCATATATTTCCTTCATCATTCCCGACAAGACTTTCAAATCCTGACAACATAACAATTTGTAGGCATTTTATTCCACGCTTGCACATGTCCTTCCTAACGTTGGAGACTTTATACCCAGGGTTCGTCCAGAGTTTACCAACAAAAACCCCAAAGCATCAACATATCAATCCTCGACCAAGGCCAAGAAAGGTCTTACCCAATATGCATAGAGGATCACAGAGACAATATGGTATTTTGATAAGGATGAAGATTGAACATACAAATATCCATCAGGGTTTGCATTCATGTGATTCGTATCTGACAAATGATTAGGACTATGAAGTAAAACAATACACACACATATCCAAATAGTACATGGTAGAAACATAACATATCATAACTAACACATCTTTATTACGAGAGCCATTCCATTAAATAGAGGCATACATTAAGTAAACTATATATGACAGTCATATAACTTCATATCTTCATATATATATAACTCCTCACAAATACAACACATTGTGCAATACACATTCTCTCAAGAATTCAGACATATGACAGAATCATAAAGATATTCAAAAGTACTACAATATTACAACAGACTCAGAGCAAGACTGACACTAAGGACTCAATGAATATCTTCTAAAACATCTAGTTGGCCCCATTTATGATATCACTACTTCCTTTTATAGCTTTCTCAACTTGAGAGATCTGTCTCTTTCTGCTCTGCTCCACTCGCTTGACTAACAAAATTGTCTCGCATGCTTCTAACATCTACCTACAATGCATGTAGCCTCCAGGAATCATAGCAATCTTAACTTCCCTACTAGCTCATCTTTTTAAGCTCCATGATCTCTTGTGTACTTGGAAGTAATAATTTGAGAGGATTTCCCGATGATTCTTTTCTTGATTTCGTTGTGCGTCTTCTTGATTTTCGATGCTCATCAAAATTGGGACTGGTGTGCATTCAATAATATTTTAGGCCTATTGCACACTGTCAAAACTTGTTCTAGCGCATACTCTTTGTCATTTCTTGTACCTTACCTTAGGCGCATGTAAAACTTCATAATGATTGCACACAACTTTGTTTGTACACGTGCGCGAAATGAACCCAAAACTTTGGGTGCCAACATGAGGTTCAGACAAAAATGAATTGAAACAAGAGACTAATTCTTGTTCAATGTCCTGATGTGAAGAAAGAGTGTTACCTTGAGAATTCTTAAGTAAAATGATGTAGTTGGAGTGTCTCCTTTGAATCATGGAGAGATAGAAGAACTTGGTCTTGCGCTCTGCCTCTTTGAGCCATTGGACACAAGATTTTTTTCACCAGAGAATTTATTCCTAGTGAAAACTCTCCTTTAAGTGAGAATGAATTTCTTGTTCCTAAAGTGCCATGGATTTTGAACATCTTGAGATGATGATATTTTTTTTTTGAATATATGCCATTCTTACTTCAAGATCCCTCTTTTCTTGAAAATATCTTCCAAAATTGCTTTATTCCAGGGGCATAGGCGCTATTTTAATTTTTTAAGCATCTGCGAGGAAAGATACATAAGAGTGCCTTCATATACTTCATATTCTTTCCACCTTTGTTGGATGTTGGCTTGAAAGTATAGATGAGAAATCCAAAACTTTTCAAAATTAAAAGAATTCTTGAGAGGGGAGGCCGTTGCTTCTAGAAAGAAGCAAATATGCCAGTGATATGAACTTGTAGACAAAAGAATATTGGCAACCAATTCTTTTCCCGAGAGAAAAATTGATTCCAAGATTAGGAAGAGATCCAATCGACAAGCTACTTGATGAGAGCCACCTGTGAGTTATTCCATGCGTGTAAACCATTTGAGGTTTCTATGTCTATTGGGTGTTAATCTTGGATGAAGGA
>JZKD02S1674538.1:482876-502436 GCA_000966675.3 Picea glauca | reverse complement strand
TGAAAACTTATTTCACAATCATGGGTCCATTCAAATCTCATGCCCTTCTTTTGCAAAGGTGTGATTGGGTATGTAATACTTGAGAAACATTCAATAAATATTCTATAATACCCTACAAGCCCCATGGAATATCTCACCTCTAAGACATTCTTTTGTACTAGCCATCCCTCAATGGATCTTATCTTCTTGGGATCCATAACTATCCCTTCCTCTGAAATGATATGGCCCAAATAATGTATCCTCCTCTAGTAGAATGATAACTTTCTCAACTTTGCATATAATTGATGATCCCTCAATAATTGTATCATCATCCTCAAGTGTTGTTAGTGCTCTTCTTCAGAATGAGAGTAGATAAGTATGTCATCCAAAAAGAAAATGAAAAAATTATCCATGTAATTTCTGAAAATATCATTCATTAAACACATGAAGATAGTTGGTGCATTTAATAACCCAAATGGCACAACTGTAAACTCATAATGGTCATACGTTGTTCTGAAGGTTGTCTTGTTGATGTATCCTTCTTTAATTCTCACATGGTGATAGTTAGATTTGAGGTCAATCTTGGATAATATCTTTTCATCCTTCAGTTGATCAAAAAGATCATCTATCCTAGAAAAATGATTCTTTTTCTTCACAGTCACCTTATTTAGTCTCCTGAAGTCAATGTAAAGCCTCAAGGTACCATCCTTGTTTTTCACAAATAGCACTGGGGCACCCCAAGGTGACACACTTGGGTGTATATACCCCTTCCTCAAAATCTCTTCAAACTACATTTGTGATTCTTTCAACTCTAGAGTACTCATATTATAAGGAGTCTTTGACATTAGGGCTTCTCCAAGCATCAAATTAATAGATAAATCAATATCTCTCTTCTGCCAATATCTCTTTAAATGCATCCTCAAATTCTTGTAGGAAAACATAGTCTTCAATATTTGGCACTTTATCCTTAGGTGTCTCTTCCATATGAGATGGATAAGTTTGGCATCCTTTCCTAAATCTTTTCTTCAACTGTAAGGATGAAAATTCTATGATAGTTACTTTCCTTGGAATACCTTGAACTGTTCTCAAGTCCCCTTCCTCATCCAAGAAAGTAAATTCCTTATTATAACAGTATAGGAAAGCATGGTGCATGTCCAAACAATCCATACCAATTAGGCAATCATATGAACCCAAAGGTATTATATTAAAAATTTTCTTGGTACTTAGTCCATTCATGTTCATTGGGCATTCCTTAACCATCTCATTAATTATTCTTTTAGCTTATGTAGATAACTGAACTAGCCAAGATTTTCCAAGCTTGCTTCTTGGAAAATGAAATCTTTCCACTGTCGTATGATCTATATAACTATGACTAGCAACAAAATAAATTAAAATAGATATGGGTTGCTCATTAATCTTACCTTCAACTTCAATCATATGAGACTAAAATTCATCTTGCTTGTTATCGAGGGATGCATAGATCCTCGATACGTTTTTTCCTATGTCCTCAACTATATCAGACTCTTGTACATTGTGAACCATCTTCAATTTTTCTCCTCTGTGAGGGAAATCTTGGTACATATGCTCTCTTTCACAACCCCGATATTTAATAGGTTTTTACCTTGGTATTTCCCCCTTTTTTTCTATCATTTTGGGCTCATTGGAGCCGACTGTCCTTGAGAATTATTTCTGAAGAATGGTGTCTTGGTCCCCTTCGTCTTCTGATCCATATTTCCTTTCTTCTTGTATTCCCAATCCTTTTGGAAATTTGGTCTTCCTATATGTTGATCATAGAGGCATTTATCTCTCCTTATGGTTTCCTCCAATTTCTTAGGATCATCATACTATATCTTATCACTAAAAATTGATGGCATCCCACTCAGGAACCTTTGAATCTTGACCTACTCATACTTGATGAATTCAACATATTTTAGCCTTTCATACTCATCAATATTGAGTTCGAATAACTCCATATTCCTATCATAATAATGCTTGGTTTAGTACTTCTTTTGAAAATACCTTTTGAAATCCCTCCAAGTAATCTTCTTCTCATCAATGTGTAGCACTTGTACAAACTAGTCCCACCACATGGATGTCTTTCCCTTAAGTTGGTAGATGGGAATTCTTCCTTATTCTTGTGAGGAATGATTGTGAAATTGAAATTACTTCCTTATCCATAATATCCAAGTCTCTCCATATTCATATTTCTTGTGTTCGCCATCAAAGATAGGAGGATTGATATTATTCATTTCTTCTTGTAGTTCATCTACCCCTGACCTCCTCTTTTTCCTTCTGACAGGGGATAAGATTGGAATGTTGTGTGCTCTTCTAACCAAGTGTCTTGATGAGAGATGATGGTGTCTACGAACACCTTCATATTATTCCCTTCTGACATGAGATCTATGACTCCTTGACATGCTTTATTTTGTCTCCTTATCCATTTTCTTCTCTATTATGTTCAATCTTTGCAACAACTTGACGTTGAAGCCATATTGTTTCTACTTGGATTTCATAAGCCTCTCATTGTCATATTTATAAATATGAATATATTTTTGCAAACTCTTTCTAGTCTCCACCAAATTCATACTTTCTTCTTTCCTTCTCCATGCCCATTGGATTTTATCCCAACATTACCCATGCTGACACACAACCCACTAACCTCATCCTCATGGTTGTAAGTCCTCTATTCTTATTCCATGCCTATGGTCTTCTTGATGATATTTTTATGATATATTTTATTTTATTTCTGTAAATGTGCAGGCAATAAGATTTTTTAGAGTAATAATTTAACAAATCTATCAATTTATGTACCATTCTACTCTTTTAAATACATCATAAATAGTATTTATGATCTCTTGTGAATGTGACTATCCAATTCAAATTTTTGGGTGAATATCTAGACTCCTATACCCAATACCTTTCCATCAACTACTTTCTTTCTCAATGTTGATTCTTCATTAGAAAGTTATGGCCATTTATTCATTACCCATTTTCTCCTTCTACACACCCTTCAACTAGAGGCAATTTTTATCTATTCCCATGTATCTTTGCACCTGATCCTTTGGATTTTTGACAGGATATCAACTGGGTTCCTTCATGACCTTATTTTAGACAATCTAACCAAGTTTCACCTTCATCTGAGCTCCAAGATTCTAGTTACATCCTGCTAACATTTAAGGCCAATTTATACTTTTTGCCTCGATTGCTACAAGTGCTTTATACATCCTCCTGTGAAATTTTAGGTACCCAAAATATTAATTTAACCCCATATCTATATTTTTTGTCTCAAGATATTTCTTTAGACTACTTTCGTGCTCCATTCTGATTCCCGAGCAGGAAGTTATGGCCTTCATAGTGAACTGGTACCCAAAAATTACCTTGCATTGTTTGGCATGTAACTTCCTCATACATGCTCTGTTTTACAAACGTTTTTTATCGTTATAAATCTCTCTCTGAGCTCTATAATTTTATCTATATATACTCTGTTCCATAACAATACATATAATTTTGTAAAAATCAAACTTCTAAAAACGTTGTTTAGGACTTCAAAATTGGCCCAAAAGTTAATGACATGAGAATCACTGTAAATTTACATCAAATTTTTATTGTTTATGAGAATTTTAGCTGACTAGGATGATGGCGTGGTGTCCTGGTCCATATGGAACCCTGTGATTGATGCCATGTGAGCCTTTGGTCACCCTGGCCTGCCTCGTGAACCCCTTACACCTTCTATGTTTCTCCTCATTCTCCTTCTTTTCTCTTTACTTCCTCTCCTGGCATGCATTTCATGTTTTTCGGGCCCCCACATCCCTGATTTGTCTACGTGTTTGTACTCCGGAAGGTTTTATCTTCCTTTCACCTTCAATTACTTTTCCTTTTCCTTTAACTAAAAATATTTTTATCTTCCTCAAAGTTTTGTATAGGAAAAGTAAAATAGTTATTATTTTGTAATATTTTAATTACTTTTATTTAAAAAGATATTGGCTAATAAGTTCAAACTCTTATTTCCCAATTCATTTTGTCAATCCTAAGTTTTGAGTCTATTATATATTCATATATTCATTGATTTTGTTTTTGAGGTCTTCACATAACCTCTGACCTAATACATTTTTTTCAATCTTCTATAACCTAACTTTATTGAAGCTCTTTCTCAAAACCACGACAATGCATTTTATAGATTTTGCATTTATTGATTGAATTCATTAAGTTTTTTGAGTGAATAGATGTGGATTGTTGTGTTATATTAACACTTGTCTGATTATTGAACTATCACATTCCTTCTTCTTGCCTCAACCCTATCCTCACCGCCTCACCGCTTCATTGTCATCTTCCCACAACTATTCTCAAATAACCTATTACTCACTGGAATATATACATTGTATTGAATTGAAACCTTATACAACTACAACACGGCCCTCAACATGACCCTCTCCCTACACTCCACTAGAGTTGTGTTGGAAGTCTTGTTAGGGATGAAACCTTTGTTAGTGCATTATCACCTCTACATTTCAATGTCAAGGCTAATAAATGCAGCCACCATTTCCACCGCCTTCACAAGACGACATGAACAGACCCATATCGCCCTATATGAGAGAATCAACCATGGCTAGGAGAGGTAGTGGTGGTTGTTGGAAATATAGCTTGATGAAATCCTTTGCGTATATTATATTCCCAAGATCGATATTGAGCTCATTATCCGTACCGTATATACTATTCATTCCAAGTTATTTGTAGTCATACAACTCACTTCCATCGACAGGTTCTAGTGTGTACTTCCAATACCGTTTTCTCTTCTGCAGTTGGTCTTGTTCTAGTTGTTGTAATGGTGATTGACCTCTGCGGTTGATCTTGATATAGTAGTTGTAATGGTGATTGACCTCAAGGTGTTTTACACTAGGTCAAGTTCACCTTCATCTCTATTGTTTTCATATATAACCTGTGTATTAAATTTAAATATGCAATTCATGAAAATGAGGATAAACAAGGTATAACCATTAATTTCATCTCAGAATATATAATTCTGCATAGCTTATGTAAAAATTAGAGAATCTATTTTTTTATAAGTTTCATGACCTTTACTATAGTAGAGTAGTTGCATACCTTCATCTCCTTCCAACAAAGTTTTCAAAAATGTTAAAAAAATTCCTAATTTCATAGACAAATCAACTTTTTGCTAGATCCATGGACTCACATACCTTCATATCCTTCCACTCATGGAGAAAGTTCAGATAAGAACTCTTCATATGTAGAGGATTTGTTTTTGGACATATACATAAATGGTGCCCTTGTTTCTATATCGAACCTCCTACAAAAGGCATGCTTGAGACATAGCATGAGATCTTTTGGACTTGATAATCAACTTCAAGTACTGAAAGAACGATGTTGATGGTGATTATAGAAGGCTCCTTAAAAGTGTTCGTAGAAGTGATAATGCAAAGAAATATGGACTGCGTTGGCTACCGAAATCGCGTTGGTAAAAAACAACGTATTAGGTGAGGCACAAATTTCTTTAACACTTACCAATTTTGTATCTAGGACAAGGTTTGAAGAAATACAATGGAATTTAAGGTAATTTTAGTGCCAACTATGGAGATCTCAAGGCTACCAAGGTTGGTTTAAATTTCATCAAAGCTAAAAAAATAATGAATCATTTTACTAAAAACTGAGAATACACAAGAAGCTTGAGACCCTTGAGGAATACTCTACAATTTGATGAGGGAAGTTAAAAAAAATTGCAAATCATTAATCCATACTTGGAGACTGAAGCGTGTCCTACGAAAGACATTCCAAACTATCCCAGTAGAGAAAAACATATATAAGGAGCAGTAGTTTGAACCTGTACATAACAACTCAGATGACATTTTCCGTTTTTTTTCCAAGAGGAGGGCTAGTTTTCAATGAAAATTGTCACTGGGGCATGGAGTTGGGCCATTCTTCTAAAATAATATTTTAGGATTAATAAATGGACTATCAGTATATTAACATTATATTATCATTAATTTGAAATGGTTGAGATCCTATATCACCTACACGTTCGATGATCTGTAAAAATGTTTACTTTCCAAGTGCAATGCATGCAACATCAAATATGTTGAATCTTGTTATGGATACGTGGTTGAAGGAGCTATGAATCACAATTGTTTATATTATAGGTGGACACAGGAAAACATTAATGATATTTTATTATCTTCTATAATTAAACTAATTAATCATATCTTTTTTAATTTCCCTATCTTTTGTAATTTTCTAGACCCTTACATTGTGAATGTTCCTGAGAGCCTTAGATTTGAGTTTCGATGTTGCTTAGGTTAAGAATGGGTATTTTTGTGAAAAAAAACCATAGAAGTGGGATTCATTCTATCATATATCTAATCGATACCTAGATTATATTGTGTTGTGTGGAGTAATGATATAGGGAGATCTGAGTGCCTAGGTAAGTAGTTATCTTGTTACTGTTGAGAAGGTAATTGTCCTGTAATTTTTTGGCATCTTCCTGTGATCTTGAATCCTTGTATGTTGTAGAGGAGTTAGGGTCTAATATGAAAGTGCATATTCGGACTTGATTTTCTCTGAATATTATCTTGAATATGTGATGTAGCATCCCTAGTTCCCTGCTAGGCAATGCCACATCAAACATTTCGACCTTTGATACCATTTAATTAAATAGAACTACTCTTCACATGAACAAATTAGAGTGGAATAACAACAAATATATGTAAACAACATATACATTTAAAACTGTAATAGAAGGCACATAACCATTCACACAATAATTTAAAAAACACATAGAGACACTTATCTCTAGTAAATAAAACACCAACTGCGTGTAGACCTTCCGCGTTCCTCCTATCCATAGACCACATTGTTATTCATCTTAGTAGTGGGTCATCCCCAAGCTAGGTCTAATACTCCACTAGGGAAAAGGAAAACCTAAGCTAGGCTAAGGTCTCTTAGACAACGATAATCCTTAGACTCGCGTGTCAACTCTAGAAATCATCATATAGTCCCTCATCCCCCACATGTCTCTCCCACCCCAAGAAGTGTGTCCCTTCTCTACTCAACAGTCCTTCAACTTCCCCAGTTCCCTTTTGGGGCTTCAACAACAAGCCGGGAAAGGAGTCTCATAGACCTATAGATGTAGCTTGGCACCTTTGGAATTAATTCCCAACAGTTCTCTCACATGGAGAGAATTCTCATGATCCTAACAACCTGGTTCTTCGACCACAGGCACAAAAACATGCTTCTTCAACTACAGGCCTAACAACCTGCTTCTTTTTTCCAGTCCTACCCATAAAACCTCCAAGTCTTTCCCAACAAAGGTACAACTTCCCAGTATGACCCTCCAGTACTGAGGATGAAAATCATGGATTCCTGATGAAAGAATGATGAATGAGTGATGAGAACTTACACTAAATATCCCTCTTATATATGCATGTTCCTTTTATGACACATGGAATTCAAGGAATTTGCTTGTCCCCACTTAAGAAACTTAAGATATATTCATATCCATAACTTTACCTTTAAGGAATATTAATATAATAATCCATTAGACTTAAGCCCCTTGCTTAGCCCTTTCCTAGACTCTTATCCCCCCTTTCCCTTTCTAGTGGAGTTTATCCCCCCATCTCTTTTTTTGGGTCAGTCTCCAACAATGATGTATTTTATTAATACTATGAGTGTTTACATATTACAATATTAGGCACACTGTCCTTTTATAAATTTAGGCTCTCCATCCTAATAATCATATAGGCACACTAGCCTATAATATCCTATCTCACCAACCTATAAAACATATGTACAATTACACTAGAGATTAACCTGGAGTATTACATTACCCTCCCCCTTATTTATGCACTGACCTCGTTGCATTATAGACATGTACATCCAAATTATTCAAAACGTTCCATGCATTTTCTATTCAATCTTGTTATCCTTCTGGTGTTCTTCTTTTCAAGCACTAGATTCATGTCTTCATACTTCAGATGAACGTCCTTTGCTCTATTCAATAAATACTATCTCTCTTTATATATATAAACACACACACACACACACACACACACACATATATATATATAAACAAATCTACATTCATTACAACATATCTATATGCACTAATACGACATCACTAGCATGCTCATAAAGGCATATGCTTTGCATTTTCCCATGTTGTGTATGGTTGTCCAACAAGCCATAACATAATTGTTGCTACAATAATTGCAACAACCTCTTTCTCCTTGTACCACTTTTCATTTTTGTTCATAGAAGACCTCAATTCTTCATGTAATCACTGCACATGATTATTTCTACCCTGAGCACTTATCTAGCCAATCCACTCTTGGATACCTTTTCTTTTATCACCACATACTATGGTGATATTAAATTTCAGCATTCCTCAATTTATGGATCCCTCTAACCCAACACCCACATGATCAAATTTCAACATTCATTTACTTTGTTGGATTAAACCGATTTTCAGTTTTCCCTCTCCAAACGCTTCAACACTTGCAGTCATTGAGCCTCAAAATGCTTCAACACTTGCAGTCATTGAGCCTCAAAACACTTCAACACTTGCAAACATTG
The DNA here is from genome assembly GCA_000966675.3 of Picea glauca. Taxonomy (NCBI): domain Eukaryota; kingdom Viridiplantae; phylum Streptophyta; class Pinopsida; order Pinales; family Pinaceae; genus Picea; species Picea glauca. Next base: position 493,877 of record JZKD02S1674538.1, on the reverse strand, counting down.
AGCCTCAAACTTGATGTGTATAGTCAATTTCTAGCATGTTGTAATGCTACCCAATGTATTCTTTTACTATTTCATAAAGATTGACTAGAAGTAGTTAACATTGATATTAATTTACATCACAAATTAAAATAATACTTCCAACTCTTGGAATGTCACCCATGTCTCCTTTATTTTCTCACTTTAGATGGATTCTTCTCAAGTATCATCTCCTTTGGATCCTATACCAATCATAGAACCATTTTATTCTTCATGGTTCCTTATTGATTTCCCTTCAGGAACTTCATTTCTCTGTTTATCTTCTTCTTGACTTAATATCTCTATGCTACTTGGGAAATACCTTTAGCACTTTTATAATGCATCAAAAATCCTCTTCTATTGTTTTCATCCCTCATGGAGTGTGGTCACGCACCCTTATTATCTTGGTATCCACTTCATGATTTTATTCTTCCATTATCTTAATATGTTCAAGGACTTGACTCCATCCTGGAATATTTCTTCCCTTTATGGAAAAATCCCTTCTTTGAAGTCTGAATGCAGTTTTCTGAATCCAATCTATACATAATGCATTTCCTATGGATCAGTTGGTACACTTGAGAATACATCTATTCATCCTTACTTCACCCGTGTAGTTCTATATTTCATACCATGCTTCCACTCGCTAATATGATAACAATAATGAAAGAATTACTCCATAATTTCTTAGCCAATTCCTGAAGATGATGCACCTTATCTCCATGTATGCACTAAGTCTCTCTCTTTATATGAATACTATCATTTTGATAATCAATTCCTTTTATAATAGACTAGACCATAATGCATTTCTTTATTTGTAAATTGGAATCGTGTAAAGTGAATGGACCTTCTTTACTTCAACCAATACTTACTTTACTTTTGCACCCTGATTCCTTTCTAATTAACATCAATGGTTTTCTTGTAGTAGTTTCCTTTACACATAAATTTATTTCTTCTTGGCTTCTGAGGCCTTGATGACTGCACTGAAAATCATATCTCAATATTATTAATCCTTGGCTTTTGGTCATCATGAGGGTATCCTTGACATATCACTCTTTCCTGAATGTATCTACTCATCTTTAACCAGTTCAAATCATTTTACTCATTGTCTAACCCACCTTTCAGGAAACTATGGTTTGCATCTTTACTTGTTCCACTGTACATGTAGTAGCATGAACTGTAGATTGGATTTCTTACTTAGCATCTACAATTGGTATGCATATTTGTCAGCTAGATTTTCTTTTCCAGATTGGAGTTCCATTGAAAGTCTTCTATATTAATCTCTGATTATTGACAATTTTTGTTGGATACTACCTCTAGCAATAATTCCATATATGTTATTCACATTGGCATATATAATTCTTCCTCAAACAATAATTTCATTAGGGGTTTTCCATGTCGCTCATTGAGCCCGATAGTTGATCTAACAACTTTTTAAAGAAACCAAAAGTTCCTCTTGAAGATCTATCTTCGTTATTTTGTTTCTTAACTGTAGGAATTATCTACATTTTCACTATTCTATTTATAATCATAACAACTGAGAGAAATGCATACAACCACATTTAATAGTTAAAATTTATGATATACAACTTTGGGACATATGCATACTCTTCCCCTTTTAAGACCACCAAAAATCTTCTTGTAACTTCCTGGAAATTCTATTGTTCAAATCAAAATTATGGGTGATCACATGGACTCCTTGGTCCAATACCTTTCCAATGAATGATTTCTTTCTTAATTCTAAGTTTTGAGCAAAAATTTATGGCCATTTGAATATTACCCAAAAACGCCTTCAACCAGGTGCAATTTTTAACTGATCTTATGCATCCTTGCACCTGCTCTTTTGGAAATTTGACAGGAGCTCAACTGGGTTCCTTCATAATCATATTTTGGAAAATATATCCAATTTTCATCCTCATCTGAGCTCCAAGATGTTGAATACATCCTACTGAAGTTTTAGGCCAATTAGTACTTTTGGCAATGAATGTTACAAGTACCTTCTACCTCTTCCTGTGCATTTTTATGTGCCTAGATTTATAATTTAACTCCAAGAATGTTTTCTATGGCTCAATATGTTTCCATATACTTCTCATGTGTCTCAATCCAATTCTGGCGCAAGAAGTTATAGTCTTTGGAAGTTAATTGGGTCTTAAAATTTACTCTACACTGTTTAGGTTGTAAATATCTCATACGAACTCGGTTTGATGAATGGTTTATACCATTAGAAATATCTCTTTGATATATAATATTCAAGATGTAGAAACCATGTGTATTATAAATAAATATAGTTTCAAATTTGACTTCTTAAAAATGTTGCCAAGGCCTCCAAAAATTGCCTGTAAGTTTAACACCTGGAAAATATTGAAATGTTCTGGTATTTTTCATTAATTTATGCTAATTTTAGCCACTTTATGCTAAAATGGATGATGAAATGGAACACGAGTCCACCTGGAACCTCTAAAAGGATTCCATGTCATATCCCTTGCACACTTGGCCCTTCCCGTCAACTCCCATTACCTTCTCCTTTATTCCTTGGCGTGCACACTTTATTTTTCGAGCCCCCACAGACCTTAGTTGTCCATGTGGTACCCTTTCATTGGGTTGTAGGAATGGGACCCCATTCACAAACATTATCCATGGGCTCAATATGTTTCCATATACTTCTCATGTGTCTCAATCCAATTCTGGCGCAAGAAGTTATAGTCTTTGGAAGTTAATTGGGTCTTAAAATTTACCCTACATTGTTTGGGTTGTAAATATCTCATACGAACTCGGTTTGATGAATGGTTTATACCGTTGAAATGTCTCTTTGATATATAATATTCGATATGTAGAAACCATGTGTATTATAAATACATATAGTTTCAAAGTCGACTTCTTAAAAATGTCGCCAAGGCCTCCAAAAATTGCCTGTAAGTTTAACACCTGGAAAATACAGAAATGTTCTGGTATTTTTCATTAATTTATGCTAATTTTAGCCACTTTATGATAAAATGGATGATGAAATGGAACACAAGTCCACCTGGAACCTCTAAAAGGATTCCATGTCATATCCCTTGCACACTTGGCCCTTCCCGTCAACTCCCATTACCTTCTCTTTTATTCCTTGGCGTGCACACTTTGTTTTTAGGGCCCCCACAAACCTTAGTTGTCCATGTGGTACCCTTTCATTGGGTTGCAGGAATGGGACCTCATTCAAAACCATTATTCATACACACATAAATGTTCATGCTGATTTAATCTCACAGTGGATATTCAAAGGGTGTCGACGATAATCAATGGCCCATGTTGCTTTGAGGCCCCCCTTGTCCCACCAAAATTTAACACATAAAGGAGGGGAAGATAAAATTAACCAAGGTTAGGGTCGGGGTGACCTGTTGCACATATTTTCATTTCATCCCCCCTACCTATTATAACCCCACTCAACCCCCAACCCCCACTCCCCGAAATTGACACAGGGTTGATGCGTCACCTACACTTGGGGTTCCGCTGAGTAGGATAAAATCGCCCTCGTGGTGCTAGTTGTCATGCCACCTCACACTTTCCAATGCTACCATGTACCTTCAACCATGGAATTACATGTCACCACATTTCCATGCCAGCTAACATATAACCTCCACATCAGACTGACGTCACGGTACGGAAAAATTTCCAATTTTTCCTAATTTCACCTATTTTCGAAAATTTCCAAACTGCTCAAAATACATAATTTTAAATTATTCTTATTTGGACTCCATTACAACTATATAATTAATCTCAATACAACCTATTCAATCCCTGTATAGATAAATTGGTTCGTTGGTTTTCAAATTCAACTCTTTCACTTGGAATTTACCATTATTTAGCTACAGGAAATTGGGGCTTTTTCCCAATTTCACCATGGTCTCTCTGCAAATGTATAATTTCAACCAATTTCATCCAAATAAATTTCAATTCAACCTCTCCAACCACAAATTTCTTGTGTGTGTTGTTGGTTGACATTCCTAGGTATGAATCTTATTCAAATTTATTCTCGAATTGGGGAAATTTTTACAATTTCTGCCATTATGGTACTGTAATTCAAAATTTTGCTATCTCCAGCCCCAAATATATTCAATCTACAGTTAAAAATTTGGCGATTTCCAATCCTTGGCTAAATCCCCTCAAATTCTTGTGAAATTCCTCTCAATTTCACTATAGTAATTATTTTTTAATAATGTGTAGATGTACTCTTTCTGATATTTCCGTCAAACAATTTTCCTGCACAATCTACAAATTTCAGTTATGTGCTCTGTTAATTGGGTCGATGCATGATTAGTGTTGAAAACTAGGCTCTGATACCACTTCCAACATCCCTACCTCCCTTCTGGGCAATTCCACATAAAAAATTTCAACCTCTGGTACCATTTAATTAGAGAAGAATAACAAAAAATATATCTAAACAACATATACATGACAAATTTTAATAGAAGGCACATAACCATTCACACAAAAATATATATCTAAACAACATTAGAGAAGAATAACAAAAAATATATCTAAACAACATATACATGACAAATTTTAATAGAAGGCACATAACCATTCACACAATAATTTAAAAAACACATAGAGAGACTTATCTCTGGTAAATAAAACACCAACTGTGTGCAAAAAATCCACTTTCCTCCCAACCATAGACCACATTGCTCATAATCTCAGCAGTGTGTCACCCCCAAGCTAGGGCTAAGACTCCACCAGGAAAAAAGAAATCCTAAGCTAGGCTAAGGTATCTTAGACAATAGGAATCCTGAGAATCAAGTGCCAACTCTAGAAACCAACCTATAGTCCCTCATCTCCCACATTCTTGTCCCACCCCAAGAAGTGTGTCTATTCTCTTCTCAACATTCCTTCAGTTGCCCCACTTCCCTTTCAGGGCTTCAACAACAGGATAAACATGGAGTCTCAGAGCCTTGTAGTTTCATCTTGGAACCTTTGGAATTAATTCCCCAAAATTCTCTCACATGGAGAGAATGCTCACGTTCCTGACAACCTACTTCTTCGACCACATACCTGACAACCCGCTTCTTCGACCATGGGCCTAAAAACCCACTTCTTCAGTCCAGTCCTACCCAAAAACCTCCAAGTATTTCCCAACATAGGTACAACTTCCCAGTACGACCCTCCAATATGGAGGATTAAAATCATGGATTCCTGATGAAAGAATGATAAATGAATGATGAGGAATTACACTAAAACTCCCTCTTATATATGCATGTGCCTTTTATGACACATGGCACTCAATGAATTCACTTTTCCCCACTTAAGAAACTTAGGATATATTCATATCCATAACTTTAGATTTAAGGAATATTAATATAATATTGCATTGAGCTTAAGCCCCCTTCTTAGCCCTTTCCTAGACTCTTAGACCCCCTTTCCATTTCTAGTGGAGTTTATCCCCCCATCTCTTTTGTTGGTTCGTTCTACAACAATGATGTATTTTATTAATATTATGAGTGTGTACATATTACAATAATAGGCACGAAAAATCTATCTCGATCTCAAAGGGATGTTGCAGGTCAGGTAATGAAAGCATTGGGTTTGAGCACAAGAATTTCTTCAAATCATTGAACACTTGTTGTTTAGACAATCCCCACACAAACGTTTTCTTACCACCACCCGTGGTTACTTTCCTAAGGGCCCATGCAATATGGGAGAATCCCAACATGAACCTATGATATAAATTGGCAAGGCTTAAGAAGATATGAAGCTCAGTGAGAGTGGTTGGGTTTGGCCAGTCACGGATGAGCTGGATCTTGGCTAGATCCACATGCACACCATTCTCATAAAAAATGTAGCCTAGGTATTGTACCATGTTCATGTCGAAGGAGCATTTTCCCAAGTTGGAATATAACTTGTGTTGTCGTAGAGTGTGAAGAACCTAGTAAATACTCTACAAGTGTTCCTCCCAACTCTTGTTGTAGATGAGGATGTCATCCATATACACCACTACAAAATAATTGGTGAAAGGCTGCAAGATATCGTGTAGAGGTACCCCATTAGGTGAGGAGAATATGTCTTTGTATTCTTCCATGGCCTTATCCACTTGCTTCTGCTGCATGGAAAGGTCAGCCGAGGAGACCATGTATGTGGCTGAAATTTTTTGCTCACTCTTAGAGAGAATCATGAAGAAGACAAACTTCTCGGTCTGAGAGATGAACTTCCTGCATTGCTTGGTAGAGATCAAGGAAATGTCACTAGGTGGGACTACCTCGGGTATCCTGTACAATTTCATGTCCAAAGTAATAATAACACTACGAGGCCTAGACTCATATAGAGTATGATGTTTCCATAATAAGGTTGGCCCAAAAGAAAATAAAAAAATTCAAGGGGAGAAACATCACACAATACCTCATCTTTGAAGGGCTTGATGTCATAGGTCAGGCGACACTGTTGGCTGACACAAACATCACTTCCTTGGAAGAGCCATCTAATGGTGTAGTGTTTCAGGTGCAATGTTGTTAGCAAGGCCACTTGCTTGACGACCTTTGTTGAGATGAGGTTCTTCCGGCTACCTCTATCAACAATGAAGTCCAATGGGGTTCCTTTCACCCACATCTGTGAATGAAAGAGGCGCTCTCCTTCCTCCGGCTCATCAAGTTCACCGGGATGGATCTTGGTGGTAGCAATAGTGGCACTAGGTTCTGCATCAATGATCCATCTCCCCTTTTCAGGTTCTAACTCAGAGTCTGAACCCACATTTGATTTAGATTCTTTCACCTCAGTCACCAATTACTTATTTGAACAGCAATCAACAGTGTTATTCTAGGGGAACTTATGGAAGTGGCACCACTTCCTGGTATCTGTATTCATCTTTCCATTGTCCTTATTTTTTTGCAGCTTAGACTGGTTGTCTTGAAGTTGTCCATATTTTCTCTGTCCATTGTTCTATGGGTTGGGGTTGCCCTTGCCCTGCTTTTTTTGTGAGGGGTTCCTGGACCCAAACGATCGTGTCTTTTCTTTAAGCTTCTACTTGATTTTGATGACATATACATAAGCCATGCCCAAGGAAAAGATGTCCAGAAAATCCATTTCTGCCTCGATGTATCTATGTATACCACCACGGTACTTGAGCACCAGATGTCACTTAGAATTTTTGATACCCATATTGGTGTGCAAGATATGGAAGATATTTGTGAACTCTGGCACTGCTTTTTTAACTCTAGCACTGCTTTTTGAACTCTGGCACTGCTTGGTCCCTTTCTTGTCGCAGTGTGCTCCATTTTGTATATAGGTTGTCATAACTTCCAACAGGGTAGTATTTCTCCTTAATAGAATCCCTAAAGGACTCCCAGATGAGTGTCAATGTAAATAATGAGGGTTCATCTATTTCCTTTTGCTCACAGAAAGTCTCCCACCAATATTTGACATGGGGGACAGATTTGAGGAGTGCAAAAGTAATATTTTCTCTATTTGAAAATTTATTGATAGAAAAATACCGTTCTAGAAGATTCAACCGTTTTTCTATAACATATGTGTCTATGTGACCTTTAAATATAGGAATATAAAATTTGATCTGTACCTTTAAGGGGGTGGCACCTCCACTCTAGGAATATGCATCGCCTGTTGGTATATGTCAAAGGATTTGCACAAAATTATCCATCATATCCTTCCTCTGTTGTGCGAGGGATTCCTTGAGAAACAATTTGAAAGGATCTCCTATCCCGTCGTCTTTATTTTTTCCCACCATGGGAGGTCGCTTGGGTGTGAGAGAGCTCTTTTCCTCAAGAGAAACAAGCTCAAGACCCAACTCTTTGTACCCTGACCTCGTTGGGGACATGCACTAAGAACGAAAAGGAGAAAACCACTATGATACCATTGATATGGATTTTATGAGCAAAATCAAATGAACATAGATTATTATTATTATTAAAACAATGAAACAATGAAAAATAATAGGGATACAATAAAACTGGCTTCTATTCAACAAAGAAATATGATGAAACTATAAAATGCATACTAAAAACAAGCTTGTTAGAATGGTGGTGGCTTATCTATGAGAAGAGATGTGACAGTTGTGTTCATTCGCAAGAAGATAAGTACAATGAGACTCTAAAATCCTTTTAAAATCAACATGAATGAAAAAACCCTAGACATCCAATACCCTAACCCTAGGATATGAATTTCCAAAATTCATGTGGGCCCTGTTGGAGTAAGTCGGTAAATCAACTTCCCAGGGTCGTAAATTTTGCAAACGATCTTCATTTTAGGCGCATGATAGCCCGTTGGAAAGGTCTATCTAAGGAATATAAATTATGCCATCAAAATATGACATTTTCTATAGTTTGACTGTGGTGAGCCCTAAAAGCGTTTTCAGGGCATCAAAATGGCCCCGGAAGTTCAAGACCCGAAAACTAGGAAAAAATGGCCAAACTGAAAAACTACTAAGATAATCGAGTTGGAATAGGTGGGTGGCCACTGATATCCACCTAGATCAATCCTACCCCCTTAGGTATAAATATTCTCCATTGTCTTGAGTTCCCCCATCATATGAGGAAATATTTGTTGAATTTGGGCATGAGTGAGCCACTTTCCTTGGTGCAAGAACTGCCCTGCTTTGACAACCTGATAAGGATGGAACCTTTGTTGGTGAGTTCCCTTGACCTATGTTTCCATGATATGATCAGTGGATGCATGTTCCATGCAGTCAGGGTTGATCATTTTTGGTGTCGATTTTTCTGCTATCTCTGAGGTGTCCAATAATGATGGAAAATATGGCTGAAGGAGATCCACATTGAACATTGGGTGCAGGATAAGGAAGGGGGGAATGTAGAGCTTAAAAGTGTTGTCTCCCACATCCTTGGTGATGGTGTAAGGTCCATAGAGGAGTGGAAAAATATTCGGATGGGGCCCTATAAGGCGTTATTTTTGCAATTGCAACCGAAATTTCTCTCCCACCTTAAACTTGTGTGGCAGTCGGTGTTGATCATGGCACTGGTTTTACTTGGCATTGGACTTCTATAAAATATCCTGAACCTATTGGTAGGTGTGCTAGATCCTCTCAATCAACTGGGACGATTTTTTAGCTTCATTTGGAGCATGGGACAAGTCTTCTTGGGTGGCCACAAGGGGTATTGCAACATCCATGGGACCCAATGGTTGAAATCTCAACCACACCTAAAAGGGGTTGTGGCCAGTTGAGTTATGTATGGCTCTATTGTAGTTGTGATAAAAATAGGGAATACTCTCATCCCATGTGTGGGGTTCTTGGAATTTTACATGTTCAGGATATGAACGATCACTCGGTTGACCAACTCGGTTTGGCCATCCATATGGGGGTGGAAGGCAGTGGATTTGGTGAGCTTGGTGTCCAGCAGTGATCAGAGGTTCGACCAGAATGTGTTGAGGAACCGACTGTCTCGATTTGAGATAATGGTTTGTGGTATCCCAAAATGTACCCACACTCGTTTAAAGAAGATATTGGCAGTGGCCTCCATTGTGATGCTCTTCTTGTAGGTGACCATAATCACCATCTTGGAAAAGCAATCAACAACGCCAAAAACACAGTCATTTCCCCACTTGGTGGATGAAAGGCCAAACATGTAGTCCATTGAGATGAATTCCCAAGGCCTATCAGGACTAGGAAGAGGGGTGTACATGTCTGGTTTCTTAGTGGCTGGTTTGGAAATAACACATGAAGTGTAGGACCTGATATACTTGTTGACATCCTGTCAAAGTTTTGGCCAATAGAAATGTTGTTCCAACATTGCCACTATATTTTCTACGCCAAAGTGTCCTGCCACCTGAATGTAGTGGGATTCCCAAATCAACTTCACTCGCTCACTTGGTGGAATAGAGAGATGGTTGAGATGGCATAGCATCCCATCCTAAATATGGAAATTAGTGACAGTTGTGTTTTCTCCCAACATCTGGTAGGTGGTGGGGAAGTTAGGATCTTTCTCATAGAGTTGGGTCCATCCGAAGTTCTCTTAGCCACAAGAGTCTAGCACCATGGTTAGTTCCACAATTGAAGGTCGGCTGAGGCAATTAGCGACATGGTTGGTACTTCTTGTATTATACTTGATGTTGAGGTGGAATTGTTTCAAGTATGTGGACCAATTATGATGGCAGTCGTTCTACAATTTTCCTTGCATTTGCATGAACTATAGTGGCTTATGATCAGTTTGGATGGTTGTCTCCTTCCCGAGAATGAAATTCTTTCACTTGAGGAAGGTTTGTACAATGGAGTATATTTCTTTGATGTAAATATGGTACCTACAAATGACATATGATAGTGTCTCACTATGATAGGCCACATGATGGTCGTGTTGAGTGATAATTGTGCCCACAACATAGTCTGAAGCATCTATCTTGATCTTAGAGGGTTATTGTTGTTGGGATAGGCCCCACACAAACGTTTCCTTACCACCACCTCTGGTTACTTGGATAAGGGCCCATGCAATATGGGAGAATGCCAACATGAATATGCAATAGAAATTGGTAAGGCCTAAGAAGCTTCGAAGCTGAGTGAGCGTGGTTGGGGCTGGCCAGACATGGATGACCTGGATCTTGGCTGGATCCACATGCACACCATGCTCATCAACAATGTATCATATATATTGTACCCTATTCATGCCGATAGATCTTTTTTCCAAGTTGGAATATAACTTGTGCTATTGTAGAGTGTGCAAAACCTGTTGAATATGTTGCAAGTGTTCTGCCCAAGTCTTACTGTAGATAAGGATGTCACCTAGATACACCACTACAAAAGAATTGGTGGAAGTCCGCAAGATATCATCCATCATCCTCATGAAAGTTGTTGGGTCATTTGTCAAACCAAAGGGAATGACCAGTGTTGGAGAAGGAAATTTTTCGGTTGAACGCAATAAACGAGGATAAGAGATAAGGAAATGACCAAGGAAGCAACACACGCCTAGCATGGGGTATTCACTCAGTAAACCTATGACACAACGCCTTCATTCATGGGATATTAAATAATACACCTAATTTCAGTAGATATTGATAAAT
>JZKD02S1674538.1:466474-482719 GCA_000966675.3 Picea glauca | reverse complement strand
TTAAAAAACCCCTTTCTGAATGAACATGATAAGATATTGGTCAACAAGGTCAAGCCCCCGTGGCACCTAGAAAGAAGGGAAGCTCGCGTGATAGAAGGGAAAAGGAAGCAGTGTGCCATGAAATAAGGAAGGCAAACACATAGTCAAAGAAAGGAAGGGTTGGATCGAAGACCAACTGCGTAGAATTCAGTTACAAAGTGGACAAGTGGAGGCCACTTAGAATTAGGGTTTTGAGTCATGATGTAAGGGTTTTTACCCATTTTTTTGTATAAATAAAGGATATATGAGGTATCTAGGAAAGGAAGTGAATGAATCATCATTGTGAAGAAACTACCTTTGGAGAAATTTTGAGTCTTGATTCGAATTATCTATTTTGTTGAGAGTTGGGGAGCTCAGATGGAATCAATTTTGAGATGTAAGTGAGGGTCAAGTCGCAAGTTGTGGAGCTTGGTGAGACACTGGTTAGTCTCATGCACTAGTAACAAATCCATGATGTAATGTCCGCAACGCAGGAACCTTTTTGATGAATAATAATAATAAGAAGCAAAAGATCTGTGTGGACGTATCCCAGGGGGGTTAACCACGGTAAACATGGCTTCTCTATGTGTGTTGTGTTTATTTAATATGTGTAATGATGAATGAATGGATATATGAATTCATATGTTAGGGTTTATGGATAGTGCATACTCAAATAATCATGCAGAATGAATGTTATTGAATGACTAAAATAGTATATATGATGAATTTTATGGTAGAATGCATGTTAAAGTAGAAATAAAAGGAACATCCCCAATCCCTTCCATGACTGTAGACATATGCATCATGTAGTCACCCATAAGCCATCTTGGGTGAGACTACACTATGCATTATGGGCACAGTGTAGCCTTCTAGTTTACCATAAGGGCCAATGATGAATAGGGTTTTGTTGGAGAACTAAGGTAGAACCTGGGTCAACCCATACATCCAACAAATGGTTCTGCTACCAGTTGGAAATCAGAAGAACAACCTGGAAGGGATCTAGTGAGAAGGTCAATGAATAATATGCAATGGTAGAAAGGAATGTTTAGGCCATGGAACCATACAAAGAAAGAGATTGAAAGATGGTTGGAAAAAAAGAATCTCGAGTTCACGCAGAAAGATAATAGAAGCTCTAGGTATACACCGCGCCAATATCTACAAAGGTATGTGTTTACTGATTTTCATCAAGCATATTTCTGTAATTTTCCATATTTATTATAGGAGTGGTTATTGAGGTTGAAGGAGACTCATCCGACTAATTGAATAAGGCTAGTAGAGTGGACTACTGAGAACATTGAATGATTGGAAAGGGTTAATAATAAATTCACGTGCACAATGGATTTTTGGTTAGAAAATATTACTACATGGTGTATTACTGAATTTGTTGTCGACATGGTGAAGTCATATATTGTTGTATGTTGGAGTTACTTCACACACACCTAGGATTTATTTTTCCTAAGTTTTTTCCTATGTTTATTAGTCATTATTCAGTCTCCTATATTTTAGGAAGAATATTCCTCTAGGGAGAATATTCCCTTCAGTTCACACTTCAGTTTTATCAATTGAGTGGAGTCTAGATGCCACATTGGTATTATCACCATGCAACATTGGGATCATCACCATCTAATGTGCATTGTCCTTGGGATCATCACCAGACTAGTGCATTACCCATGATTCCCTGATCTCCTCCTCACTTGACTCTATTTTAGTCAATCAACTAAAGACTGATAGACTAGTTAACTTAGCTAGGTGGCAGTTCACTCCCGTAACTACCCGAGAGAATAGACTAGGTGGAAGTTTACTCCCGTAACTATTGGTGTGTGTCCAAATCAATATATACCACCACTATGGCACTTTTTATTCTCCTCCAGTGCGCAATAGTTGAGTTATACAGAGTATATCATGTGTAAATTATCATTCATTCATTTGGTTAATCAAAATTCTTCCATTCTTTCTCTTGTTCTTATATTTTCTTCTATTTTCTCTGCAAATGTGTATATCAATTCCCAGCTAGATCTATTATGTGCAAATTCAAATCTGAATAAAGAAGTGTACTCAAAACCCTTCAACGATGCCGCTGGATCCAAAGGTGGAAAGAGAAGAAAAGGGGAGAAATGCACATACTACCATAAAGGATTCCATCCAAAATCCGCATGTATGCAGAAACAGATAGATCTAATGACTCAAATACTTCAGAAAAACAACCTTGGAGATTGCATCACCGAGGGTGCCAAGAAGAATAATCCAAAAGATTAGAATCCCAAAAAAGGAAATTCTAGCCATGCTTTGATTTCCATCAACTACTCTCTCGATGCTTGGATCGTAGATTCAGGAGCATCACACCATATGGCTGCCACAAAAGAGATCTACTCCTTATTGGATTCATGCAAAGATCCTCCTATTCTTATGGGGTACAATTCTCCATTTGAGGTCACCGACAAAGGAAGGATTGAACTCACCAACGGAAGCTTTGAGAATGTGTTGCACGTTCCCAAATTTACTGTCTATCTTCTCTCCATGTATCAGATGACAAATTTCGGCACTAGAAATAAATTCATATTCACACCTAATGCAGTGGATATCTATGACATGCAAACCAATTCCAGGGTTTCTACTGGTGAGGTAAATCATCAATCTAGGCTTTGCACATTTTGTGAATTTATTGAACCAGATTCTGCTTTACTACTAACCCATGCTAATGAAAGCAGTAGGATATGAAATGAAAGGTTCAGGAATTTAAATTTCATATATATGCAACAACTTAGCAAGCAGGGATTGGTTGATGGTCTACCAAAAATCCATTTCTCCGAAGGAATTTGTGAGGGATGTGTTCTTGGAAAACACCCTCAAGAGAAATTCGACAAGGAAAGACTCAGAGAGCTTCCTCTCCTTTAGATCTAATCCATAGTGACCTCATGGGTCCTTTTTGGCATCCATCAATAAACAAAGCAAGGTATGTGCTCATTTTTGTTGATGATTTCTCATGCTTCACATGTGTTGCACCTCTTTTTCCACCTAGATGAGAAAAACAGAGGTTCTTGCAAGCCGTGTTGGGTTTGCTAAGCAGGACAACTGTAAGGAAAAGGGTTAGAGAAAGAAATATAAAAGAACAACTAAGAAATAAAATAACAACTAAACTAGTGAGCATAGGGACATAAGAACAAAAGAAACAATAAGACTCATGTCACCAATGGTAAGGTTTATATCAGTGAAAGAAAACACCAAGAAGAAAGCGGACTATGAGTCCCTTCTTCCTCCAAGGGAGGGCTCTTGGACCCCCACAAATAAGCTCTTCTTACAACTTTGAATGAAAATGGTGAAAGAATTCCTTGCTAATCCACTCAAGGGGTGAGATGGATTGCCTAATGTAATGGTGCTAGTATAATCTTGATGAGAATAGAGGATTCCTCAAGAGAATAGTAGCAACATAACTTTGCTACTGAAATTCCTTAAGAATGAAGTGCACCCATGGCCTTGTTTTATAGCACCTCTTTGAGGTATTGTGCAACTAGCTTGTAGTGTGAAAAGAGGCTAATTAGGGAATTTTTAGGTCTTTGACCAGCCACCCAGTCAGATCCAGTCCAGATTTGAGTGTCAAATCAACTTGGAAGCTGAACCAGAAGTGGGTGGGAGGCCGACCACTCTCATAAATGCATCGTTCTCAGATGTGCATGGATTTTAGCGACCACAATCGCGCATAGGGCGCATGTGGGCTTTTCCTGCATTTTTGTTTTGTGCATGTGTGTGTGCGCCCTGTGTAGTCATAGTGCACTTTAATTTTGTCACTAGTTGTATAGTTTTTGACCCTTTGGAAATTCTTTTGTGGTAATTTTGGTCCATGGATGACCTCATAACTATTTGACAATGTTGGATTCTTGTAACCATTTGCGGACGAAATTTCAGTGATAACAGATGCCCCCTGATGGATGAGGTTAGGAGCATACGTATAGTCGAAATTCATCAATGTTTCTTCTACTGAGAGTGTCATTGTAAGAGAGAGCGATAGTGGGATTGTCAAGAGTTACCCGTTGGAGGGAGAAGGGAACCTGTAGAACCCAAACTTCCATAAGGTGTGTAAAAATAAACTGTGTACAAAGGAGGCGGGCATGCCCCATGCTCATGTCATGTAACTCAAAAAGGAATGGTGTGTTGATGTAGACAACTGCAGCGCCCTCGGGGGTGGTTGTGATAAAGGAAGAAGAAAATTATATCGAGGAACATACTCTGAATAGTAGGCAGTGACATCTGTAAGAAATATCACGGATTATGTAGCCATTGATAGCTCGGCCAAGTTCAGAGGTCTTCGACAAATATAAGAAATAACTGCAATAGTCGCAAAGTAAGACCCACCGTAACATGAGAAAGTGCTGAAGTCAAATGTTATGGGGGTCAACGACAGTAGGGAGAAATTGTGGTTCTCCCAGCGCCGTCTGAGACCTCTCATTGGAAAGGTAATGAGAGTCAATAAATTGTCGCCCTTCTGGAAATTGTGCTGATGTCGACAAAAAGGGGGATGCGGCTCCGAGAATCAAAGAGATTCATGAAATCTACTAGGTGAGGTTAGGAACTGAGGAGGTACATGGATGAAATCAAGATGTATGGAGACTCAAGACTGCCCTTGGTTGGGGGTATGTGTGAGGTATAAGTGGCCGCAACCGTTCAACTAGGTCGAGTGTCAGGGGGACAACAAGACAGGGGATAAGTTGTGCCAGAGGCAGGACAAAGTGAACAAACTCAAAGGGAAGAGGTAAGTGGCCTGTGGGATACTCAGAGTATATGGACGATGTCAACAGGGGTAGATGATAAGGAGTTCCCCAACCAAGGGTGACATGGGTTGTGTTTGCCAAAAAAAGGGAAGAAGGTCATCAAAGGTGACGACAAAAGAATATGTAAATGTTGGAAACAAAGGCTTTTTACAATGTACCAAATAAATAAAGAATAATTTGGTATGAGTGTACAAATATAGAAATGTGTTCCCCAATGTAATATGGTTGGGACGGTTAGGGCGCAATTTGCTTGGAGAACTGGTGGAGGGTGGGGGCCCCATGGGTGGGTTTCTGTATGAAGTAGGTGAAATGAAGCGAAATTTGCAGAGGGGCAAACTGATTTGTGGATGAAAAGGAGAGCTCATGATACTACAGAGCTGCAGTCAAAATAGAACCTTGAAGAGATAATCTGGGAGTCCATTGGAAAAGCTAGCAAAATGAGGAGAAGGAGTATGTGGCTGATTCGCGACGTGATGTAAGACTATCGAGACTCCCATCCCTAAAAGGTTGAAAAACAACATGAGTGTTAAAGTGAAAAAGGGTGTTATGAATGGGACAACTCTTGTGGGGGAGAGTGCTATCGAGTGACAGTACCTAAGATGCAATGGAGGTGTTGGTACTGCAGAGCTGGAGATGGGGATCCTACAGGAAAATGTCAGAGGGTGTGACTAGAGATGCAACTGAGATTCAGAGGGAATGATTACATGCCAGTGCTAATTATATACTTGAAGGGGTTGTGTTGATGTATGATGCCCAAGTACCTGCACACATGAAAACCAAATACCCGACGTGAACAATATCTAAAGAGAATCGAACATACAAGCATTTATTTGATAATTTTGAACATGAGCATGCGTACCTGGACGGGGTATGAAAAACTGGTGCCCCGAGGGCTAAGGATAAAAAGTGGCCTGGGGAATTTCTTGATGTAGATGATGGCATGATGATCACGTGGCTGAAGACGGATTGAAAAACGGACACCTGGAGCTCCCCGAATGGTGATTGGAAGTTTGGGGGAAAGGCCTATATAGTTGTAGGGCCCACATTGCCACCTCATTTGTACTTGCTTCCAGAGTGACTGGACGCGAGGTATTCAAAGGAGATTTGGAGATTCCGGGAGAACGAGGAAGCTGATTCAGGACCAACGAGCTTCAGGTTAGTAGTATTATTGTCTTGCATAGAAGTAGGTTTTCCATTTAGGGGCAGGGCATGTACGAAGGGTCGTACATGGGGTTTTATGGGTGTGGGCCCCATAGTGCACGGGCGATCTGAAAATATGCGTGCACAGGTGCGTTCTTGTTATCTGGATAGTCACACATGGGTGCGCCCATAGGGGGGACAAAGGTGCACATGATATGGGCACCTGTTTTCTACACAGCCACGCATGGGTGCGCGACTGTATAGTGGACATGCGCACGGTGATGCGTGCCTATGTTCGTGACAGGGGCGCATGGAGGCACCCCTGTTGGGTGAGTAGGTGCACACGTATGCGCACCTGTGGGATGGACAGGGATGTCTGTGGGGTGAACAGGTGTGCATATGTGTGTGCCTGAGTGTTAAACAATCGCGCCTTGGGGGTAAGGCTGACGGGTGTAAAACGTATCTTTTTTAATGTTTTTTATGGTCAGTATGGCTGACCTAGGATTGTATAATGTGGTTGTAGGTGATAATTTTGCACGATGTAGGTCAACTGGTGAGAGAGGGATTGGTCCCAGCTGAGGGATGTCATGGCTATTGAGGAGTCGGGGGTTCGTGCCACTTTGGCAGCCTATGGGCTGCTAAAGTTCTTCGAGTGCCCGTTGATACGAGCGCAGGAGTATCTCCTGTAGTTTTCGATCTGGATGTGGAGTCCGGACCTGAATTGATTTATGGTGCGGTGATATCAGATCGTCTTCACTACGGTGGAGGACATATACTTGTTGAGTGGGCTCCCTTTTCGGGGAACTCCCCTACCGGCGAAGCCGATTTTACCTGCGGATGTGTCATTAGCGACCTTGGGTCGGAGGTACTGTTCGAGGGAGAACTACATGTTGGGCTCTGTCATGAGCATCAGGGTGATGGATTCTCTAGCGCATCGTTGTGTAGCAACGATGATTGTGAGGGTGTATGGGTCCCTTGCGACTCAACAGATCAGTGTTGGTCAGCTAGAGGTTATGGGGAGGGCGTTGGTCGGGGAGCACTTTGCCTGGGGGTTGACGTTGCATGCCAGGATGGTAGGGTAGCTGGACAGATGTCGGTCTACCGACATAGGGAACTTTTCTTTTGGGTCCATCTTGGTGGCCTGGTTTTTGGAGAGAGTGTCGATGTTTCACCCTAGGATTTTATTGGGTGCTCCTGGGGCGCGAGAGCTGCGACTGAGGCGGTGGTCGACGATTTTGGTTTTCCATGGTGGTGGTGAGGGTGGCCATTTTTTCATGGCTGAGGTGACACAGGTGTGGCGGCAAATGTCGTAGGTTATACTACAATATCCATACACTAGTGTTGACTTCTGAGGTGATCCAGACATGGTGTTACCTCCAGGGGAGGTATTTGATCACCGAGGTATGTTTATGAGTTTGATATGTTGATTTTTGAGATAGCATGACATATGTATTTTGTATAGATGTTGATACTATCGTTTGGTTGTTTGTATGTGCAGATGTGGGACCTCGCGGGTGCGAGGCTGAGCTGCTGAGAGTGCCAGCTCGCCAGGAGTAGGGGAGACCACTGCAGGGACAACCACAGGCAGGAGAGAGATGTTGGTGCGAGGACGTCGAGGTGAGACCAGCTAATGACGAGAGAGTAGTGAGGAGATGTCGTTTCGATGACCCAGGTGTTAGGCCATTGCATGCTCCTCCGGCGAAGGCTGGGGGATATTTTGAGGATATTTGCCACTGCTTGGAGGCGGTGCTACAGGGCATGTCTGAGGGAATGTGGTCGCATATCTAGGATGAGGTCATCTTGGAGCAGTGTGTGGGAGTTCCACCAATGTGGCGGGCTGTGGTGCGGCGAGCAACAGTAGCAGGTGTTGCAATGACCGAAGGGTTACCTCCCAGTCCAAAGGAACCAGTAGTGGGTGGGGGACCACCACCTGAGGGAGGGGCACGAGGTGGTGCTCTAGAGGCACCTTGAGTGTCTCTCTATGTATTTTTTTATTTTGTATATAGGCTGGTGAGCCCATTTTGGTGTAGTGGCACCAGTTTTGTACCAAGGTGCTTCACTGGTCCGTGGATGTTTGTATATTTGTTCGTAAACATTGTGATGGCACTGTGGACCGATTTATATATATATGAGTATACATTTTGGGGTCGATGTGATGTTTACATGTGTTTTTTAATGTGTGGATGATGTCTAATGTATATATGTTGTGATAGGTTTTTGATATTTTTTATGTATGTGTAGAGGTATCTTGATGTGATATATGCTAGTCTAACACAATGTTAGCTAAGTTATCTGTAATTCGATTCAATTGTCTTGGAATATGTGTAAATGTAATGAAATCAAAATGTCGAGATAAAATTCTAACTTGCAGGTATTTGCGAAAGAGGCAAGGATCGCAGATGCGGTACACATTGTTGAGCTGGAAGATAACTAGTTGAGAGTCGAGAAAGACGCTAAGGTGACAAATACGATGATGTTGGGCATCGGAAAGGAGGCCAATGACGGTAGTGTATTCGGATTGGTTGTCGGTGCTTTAACCCAAACATATGCCGCTAGAGTGGAGCATTTCATGTGAGGGGGTATAGAGGACCCAAGATGTCGAAGCGAGATTTTGTGTCCAACGACTGGCGCCGTCAGTGTAATCGATGTGGTAGGCCAGTGGAGGAAGCATCTATCAATAGCACAAATGATAGTTTAGACTTGAGGGATGGAAAAAAGATTAAAAACTCTATAAAAGAAATAACCTGAAGTAGAATGGCTATGCTTAGGTGTAAAATTTCTTTAAGTATAACCCATTGACGGGTTCTTTGAGAGAGAGGCCTTCGGGAGAGGCTAGGATGTATGCACCTTTGGTGAGGCAATGTTGGATAATGTAGGGGCCATGCCATAGTGACTCGAATTTTCCATGACCAAGGGTATCATGAGTGATATCGTAAGGAAGGAAGAAGTGGCCTTCGTGAAATGAGAGAAGGTTGACATGGCGATCAAAGGTGGCCTTTGACCATTTTTTGGTTGCCTCATTGTTCTGTAATGAAGATCGATGATCTTCATCCAAGGACTCTAATTTCAGCAAGCACTGCTCCATTGGAGCAGTGTCGGGTAATAGCTCAATTGTGGTGCATAAGGTGGGAATTTCGCACTCGATGGGAAGAGTGGCCTCAACCCCATGGACTAGATGAAATGGTGTGAAACCAATGGCCATTTTTATGGTCGTACGGTAAGCCCATAACACGGAAAATAACATATGATGCCAATTGGTCTTATGTTTATTAACTATGCGCTGTAACATGGTATTGAGGACCTTGTTAACTACTTCAACCTGTCCATTAGAGTGAGGGTAATATGGTGAGGCAAACTTGTGGGAGAATCCTAACCGAGATGAGAGTTCGACGAAAATTTCATTCTCGAAGTGTTTCCCGTGATCAGAAACTAGTTGGAGTGGTACGCCAAAGCGGGATATGACGTGATTAAAGAAAAAACGTGTTGCAGTGTTAGCGGTGTTGTTGAAGGTGGGCATAGCTTCTGCCCATTTTGTGAAGTAATTGAATGCGACAACAATGTATTTGTGTCCATTGTTGGATGGGGGATTACAAGTCATGAAGTTGATGCCCCATTTACAGAAGGGGTCAGTAGTAATGACTGGGTGAAGAAGAGCAGGTGGTGCTCGTGCTTTGTTGGCATAAAGCTGACATTTCTCACATCGCTTCATGGCATGGATGCAATCGTGAAACAATGTAGGCCAAAAATAACCTGCTCAGATGATTTTCTGAGCAGTGGACATTCCCGAAAGATGGCCCCCACATGCACCTCTATGGCAGTCGTTCAAGACTCTATCAGCCTCGTCAATAGTCAAGCATCGATGAAGTATGGTGTCAACCCCTTGCCGATATAAGATATCTCTGATGAGGAGATAGCGGGGGGGTTGGTGGTGAATACGATGACGATCATCTTGTGAGAGGTGGTTACCGAACTTTTGGGTTCGGAGGTAGACAAGGAGGTCATCATACCACGGGTCATCTGAAGTAATATAAAAGAGATTCTCATCAAGGAAGTCGGTATTGATGGGGGCACTGGTAGTATCAGAGGGGAAGGTCGTGACAAGTTCGGCGAGGATGAGAGCTTTCTTTCTCTTGGGTGTTGAAAATTCAAGATCATACTTTTGAAGGATAACGATCCATCGGGAAAATTTTCCATTAATTTGTCGACGACTGAGAAAGTATTGTATAGGGTTGGAATCTGCGACGACCTTAGTCATGCGAAGCAGAATGTAATGACATAGTTTTTGGACTGCGAGGACGACTGCAAGGGCTAGTTTATCTCCATGTTTATACTTCAAGGGTGGCCCTGAGAGGTTTTTACTAACATAGTAAATGACATGTTCATGATCGTCATCGCCGATTTGAACAAGAACTCCCGCTACTGAGACAGTTGATGCTGATATGTAGAGGATATAGTCACGATTATAGTCGGGTGAACTAATTAAAGGGGCATTAGACAACGTCGTTTTAAGATCGTCAAATTATTTTTGGGCATGTTCATCCCAGTGAAATGGGATGTCATGGCATAGTAAGTGAAGGAAACAGTGTGCTCAAGTGGCATAGTCTGGGACAAATTGCCATAGAAAGTTATCTTTTCCTTGTAGGCTCTGGAGTTGACGTAAATTCCGGGGGGGTGGAATTTCTGTGATGGCTTGGACTTTGAGGGGGTCCATGGTAATACTGCTTTGGGAAATGATGAATCCAAGGAGGTGCCCCGTAGTGACGTAGAACATTCACTTGAGGGGGTTCAAGTGGATGTTGTACTGACGACACCGTTGAAAGATGATCCGTAAATCATCAAGATGTTGGGTGCATTTCTTGGATCGAGTTGTGAGGTCGTCCAATTATGCAGGCATGATATGAGCCAGATTTTGAAAAATGTATGTCATAGCCCATTGGAAAGTTGCGCCAGCATTATTTAAGCCAAAAGGCATGACATGATATACAAAAGTACCCCAAGGGGTAGTAAATGCAATTTTGTATTGATCGGTTGAGTGAATTTGGATTTGATTATAACCAGAGAAACCGTCCATGAAGGATAGAGCCTCGTGGCTTGCGCAGTCATCGATGATTTGATCGATGAAAGGCATTGGAAAGTTGTCTTTGGGACATGCGTGATTGAGATCGCGAAAGTCCATCCAGATGCGGATAGTGCCCTACTTTTTGTTAATGGGTACGGGGTTGGAAACCCATGATGTATAGGCGATGGGGTAGATGAACCCAGTCGCACGTAATTTTTCAATCTCGGCTTTGATGGCCACTGCTTTGGATGGGTGTAGCAGTCGTTGTTTTTGACGAACTGGTGTAATGTCAGGCCAGGTGTCGATGCGATGTTCGACGATAGAGGGATCAAGGCCAGACATTTATGTGTATGACTAGGCAAAAATATCTCGATATTCTTGGAAGAGGGATTTATAGGTGGTGATTTCTTGAGGAGTGCAAGCGGCGCCAATGGTGGTTTCCCCGACGACTCCATTTTTTATGGAAATGTCAATTTTGATGGTCGGGGAAATGTTGGCCATGTTGCCTTCTTCAAAAGCATCAGGGGCGGGAATGGGGGTAATGAACCAGTCGATATGCCCTGATGGGATAAAATCCTTGGTTTCGACCACGTATATGGGGTGTTGGTTAGGAGGCATGGAGGCTTCCTATGGAAAGAAGAGCGCTCTGTGGTGTAGCGCATCCCATGGATAGTCAGGGGTGTTTAACTCTTTGAGTATGTCCTCGTCACAGTGGAATTGGCGGGAATACAAGGGGTCATAAAGAGTGATATCGGTGACTGTCGTCGTGTGGTTGTCGCCTGGTGATGAAGAAGTAGGGGGAACGACGCAATGAGATTGCGATGGTTCACTTGACATAAACCAAATATCTAAGTACTAAGGAGTACCAGTGGTAGTTGGATGTAAAATTTTCGTAGGGAAATGAATGGGAGAATTGGGGGGATTTGGGGGTGAATCCTCGAATAAGTCATCCAAGAACCACAGAGGCATCGGGAGTGCCTCGGGTTCAGGATAAATGATATGAAGAATCTCGCGTGATGAGGTAAGGTCAACCATCGATTCTGTAGGGGGCGTCGGGGTTTGAATCAGGGTCAATTGGCGTTGCCTATATTCAATGATCATAGGACATTGGTATGTAAAATGATCTAAGGATTCACATAGAGAGAAAGGGCATCTCATACGTTCATTAACTGAAGTCGTGACATAATGGATGTTAGTGATTTTTGGTAGGGATGATGTAGCTGGATCGGGTTTGTTCTGGAATATTTGGTGTACTACGGCTAATGTCTGCGAGAAGAGCAGTAGTGTTGGGCAATGGTGTGTATAGTGGCCATATTTTGAACATATGACACAAGTGAATTTGGTTCGGAGCCCTTTACTACTTGAGTGAGGGGCGGTAGCGGTAGTACTTGCTACAGTGGCAAGTGTTGATGGTGTTTGATTGAGTGGATTCAGGTTCCGTAACTCGGATAGATATGGGAAGTTGTTGGTTTGGTGGTCATATTTCTAACATAGCGTGCAAGGAGGTTGGATGTGTGGGTGAAGTGGAGTTGTGGGCTCCTTCTTCTTTCTCCTGCCCCCAGTTGTGGCAAGGAGGGTAGTGAGTGGGGGTGTAGAGGGTATGGTGGGAGTGAGTATGGGAATCCTCATTGGGATTCCTTCCGTTTGGGGGGGGAGGGATGGTTGAGGGACCATCTCTGGTGGATGTAAATACCAAATGGGGATTTCTAACACCATATTAGGGAGGGTAAGCATTGCAGCTACTTGGAAATGTTGTACGCTAGGTGGAGGGTAGAAGAAGGGGATTTGAGTAATGGCTTGGGGAACTGTCTCCCAAACTGGGATATCACCTTGGGGAGAGGTGAAATCGTGGACTGGTGGAGTCGATGAGTTTGCAGGAGGCTCGTGAGGGGGGAGCTCTACAACTAGTGGGACGTCAGATATTATAGAAGCCTCCCTAGGAGGAAGGGTATCCTTTATGTCAGTTCCATTGGATGATACGATGAATACTTGATTGTAAGGATGAAGGAGTGGTGGTGCACCATGGTAAGTTCCTAACAATGATGGGTCTTTGAAAATTCTGGGACCCATTTCGATGAGTGGGTATGCGTCATGACTCGTGTGGATGAGAGGAAGAATGTTATCGATGTTGGCAGAAGGGTTAGGCTCGTAATGTGAGACTTGGTCAATGGTAATGATCTTCCCATTATGGGGGAACATCACGTTCGAAAGATAGAAGAGGCAAATGCCTTCATAGCGTACATGTAGCTACAACCGAACAGGATATTATAATCAAGTGGGGCATTGATAACTTCAATGTCGATGAGAATGGTCTTGCCCCCAAGTTCTACGGGGACATTTTGGAAGAGCCCTTCAGGAGACGATGGTCATCCGTCATAAGCTCTTAAGGTAATGGCAGATGGTATAAGTTCAGGGGAACCAAGATTCTGCCATACAGATTTGGACATAATGCATGTGGATGCACCTTCATCGATGATGCACCGATGAACTGTAATGTTCTGAATTTTTAATGGGATTTGAAAAGTGATCAAAGTGGGAAGGCGAGGTTCTCCGCTGTCGAGATCAAATGTGATGAGTTGAGTATCTGTGGGGTCGACTGCTCCCAAGGTAGAAACTAATGATTTCCGCTGAGTGAGACAAGTTTGAAGGACCTCTAATACTGACATGGAAGCTGGGGATTGTGCTAAGTCGTCAACCAAACTGTAATTATGAGCCACCCTAGCCTGGGGGTTGTGGACATTCCTGCGCAATGGGGTGCGAGGGATGCGAAGAGGTGTTTCGGCGTTAGGGTGAGGAATTACTAACGGGGGTCCCGTCAGTGTTGGGATTGTTTCTAGGGGAATGGGAGGAGACTCAGCGGGTGTATGATATTGGCAACTACGTGTTTGTAGAAGGATTTCTTCCTCACTGGTGAGGAGGATGGTACGATCTACGGGATTGTTGGGATTAAGGTATTGTCACAACTGTGGTGGGGTAGGTTGTGTATCTTGTTGGGTGTTTATCACACCCTGGTGTGGAATGGGATTTTGCAGCACGGATGGGGGTGGTTGTTGCACGTATTGTTTTGGGGCCTGCTGATGGGCAAGCGGTGTTGGAGGATGTGGTAGACTGCCTGAGTCTTTCAGCCGTTTAAAATCAACAATTTGGGGGAAATGATGAGTATAATGACTGAACTCGCCGCAAAGGGCACAAGGGAAAGTGGTTTTGATAGTATTGTTATTTCTCCCTTGATGCCTGTTGTTATTTCCCCCCTAGGGGTTCTGATTCCCTTGGTTCTAGTTGCCCCCAGTAGGTTGATTTTGTTGGGGTTGATTCCTACCCTGACCTGGGTTGTTATTGTTCCTATTTGTTCCTTTCTTTTTGGCATTATTCGACGGGTGGGTCAGATTTTCTATATTTAGTTGTTCGAAATTTTGATATTGCTAAACGGGAGAGGGTTGAACAAAATTCACCCCAACGTGAGGGTGTGGGGGTGTCATGGGCTGTGGAGGACCAGGAAATGGAAAGTATGGATTTTGTGGGATTTGTGATCCGTAAGGTACATAGGAAGGCATGGCACTTTTAATAGTACTTAAAGTATAAGCTGAGGTACAGGGGGTACCAGAACTTGTTTGGATAGGTGGGTGTATTGGGGGTGCCGGCGGTGGCCCACTGATGGGTGGAGGAATAACAACAGGGTATGGTTGTTGATAAGGGGGTGGGGGTACTAAGAGGTTCCTCCATATGTCGATGGGTATTGAGGTGTGCCATACATTGGTGGTGGTTGGGGTTGAGGACTGTGGTGTGTGGTATTACCAATCAATCCATCTGTTGAGTGAGACATCCTGGGTTTTTCTTGTCCAAATGGCATGGGTTTTGGGAGATCATGAAGTACTGTGTATAAGTACCCTGATTGTGAATAGATGAGGTCGTATTGTTGAGCCTTATTGATG
The DNA here is from genome assembly GCA_000966675.3 of Picea glauca. NCBI lineage: Eukaryota > Viridiplantae > Streptophyta > Pinopsida > Pinales > Pinaceae > Picea > Picea glauca. The sequence continues at coordinate 467,804 of JZKD02S1674538.1, read as the reverse complement.
GATTCTTGTTTGGATTGAGGGAAGGAGAAAGCTACATCTTTACCGAGGAGAGAGACAAGTGATCTGAGAAACCAGTCAAGACACTGTTGTTTGATGGTTTCATCTTTGCACAAACTACGTCATCTACGCCACTCATGAATGTGATTAGCGATATGTGTGGCTAAGGTTTGTTTGAAATTAGATATTAGTTCAAGACCGTTGTCATGGCGGATTGGTAATTGGAAGAAGGTCAAAATTACTTTGGCCAAGGATTCGAAAGTCACATGGGACCCCGATTTTTCGTCTACATACCATTTGGTTGATGGGCCAGTGAGTGTGCATTGAAATAATCATAGTCTGATGGAATAATCCATAATGTTGTTGGAAGATCACCATAGGTGGAAAGTCATGACATGATTGGCAGGGTCATCTCCTGCCTTTCCTTCAAATTTGGGGATGTCTGAAGGTAGTTTGGTAGGCATTGTAGGCCATGTGGGGTCATGCAATATAGGATCATTTGTGAGTTTACTTAGATATGGTATGTTAAGAGAGGCCAAATATGGCATCTGTAGTGGGGGTGGAGGATTAGTTCCAGCCATGGTGTGAGTGTTCTGTGAACCTGACCCTTGAGGGGGGCTAGGTGGGTTAGTACTTCCTTCTGTAGAGGAAGTTGGCCCTCCGCTTCCGTGTAAAGGAGAGCGAGTGGACGGAGGGCTTGGGAAGTGGACCCAATTAATGTGGAACCAAGCAAAGCTGACCCTAAGATAGTGGCACTCATGGGAGTGTGTGAAGGTGTTGTCGATGAGTTGGAAAGACTAGGAACTCCCCCTAAAATAGGAGGGAGGTTTAGCAAGCATCTGGAACAACGAGGGTTCTGTGGGTCCCCTATGATGTCCGACTAGCTGCGTGGATGTGTGCAAATTGTGATGAGAGAAAATAAACAAGATCCTTTGTTGCAAATTTTGAACTTTACACAATATATATATCTAAATCAAAATGTAATCAGAAGTGCATCATACATAAAGTGTTTTGAAAAAGAAGCATATATGTGGATAAGTGGGTTTTGTCCGCGTGGGGAATCAAAGAAAACAAATGCTCGTGTCCTAAAAGACGTAACGTCCTTCCTCTCAAATAGCACTGGACCTTCCAATAGAACTCAACAGTGGGGTCTGAAGTCACCGGAAGAGAAACTAGTGAAGGATGAAACAATCAGTTATAATGAGGGGTAAAGGGGGAATATCCCGAAAGAGCTGGCGATATTTCCCAATAGCCACACAAAATCCGATCAAGGTGCAATTGCAGCCCACAATTTCCACCTGGGTAGATGTCCTAAAATTTGGTCACTAGGTAC
>JZKD02S1674538.1:423048-465331 GCA_000966675.3 Picea glauca | reverse complement strand
AATGAGTGAAAGTGTGCCAATGTTTTAATGAATTAGGTGTCACCTTGCTACATGTGGACTTCACTTGGTCCTTACAAGTGTTGATTACCTAATTAACTAAATGTCTTTGGTACAAACTTGCGTAATTCAAAAGTATCTAGGAAACTAACATGTGGACATGTGGTTCCTTTACTATTCATTTAACTCCATATGTGATTTAATCTAAGAAAAGATTTGAAACTATCCTAGATTGTGATTATGTGGGCATGTATGGGCCCATTACAAAACCTTTAAACTTCCCTAGTGATTTAATCTAAGAATGTAAATTTCAACACTATCCTATCTTTGTAGCATGTGGGCATGTATGGGCCCGTTACAATCTTAAGATGTGTTTGAAAAATAAACTAAGAGGAGTCCCAAGAGGGGTTGTTGTCCTCTCCTAAAGGTTTTAGTCTTTTTAAGGGAGATGAAATTGTCCTACAATCTTTTTCTGATTCTCAAGGTCGCTTGGAAGCACGAGAGAAGAGCATACTAAGCGATTGTTATCCAACTTCTAGTCCCAATGCAATTTTTATGTGATTAGAAATGATTCCAACTTATACTTTTAGTCAAAGCAAGCCATCCATGTGGAAAAATGAAAGCAAAAGAGGAAATAATGATTTTAAACCCCCTAAGTGCCTATGTGTTTTGACTAATCCCTTTATATGAAGAGGGAACTAACTGTGGTGCAACTTACAACATGCATGACTTTTAAGAAGGATAGGGGCCTTCCCAAAATCACAAAAAACCTTACAATGTGTAGTTTTCTACATAGGTGCACGGGTCTCAGTGTAGACAGAGGCGGACTGAGCGCCTGTTCGCAGACCGAAACGGGATTTTGGGCGCAGGTGCACAGAACAGAACTGTGACTTAGGCACATGCACACACTATGTGTGTCTGTGGGCCAAAAAACCTGCGCACAACTGACACACGGTCGTGAAAGAAAATTATGGATGGAATTCTCTCAATTCAACTTGGAATTGGATGTTTTACAGGTCGACTTGGACCGGTTAATGCACCTACAGGTTAAATAAACTAAAATAAGATCTATAAAAACCCAAATGGGGTAGGAAATTGATACCTTTCCCCGGTGGAGTCGTCAATCTGTTGCACCTCTTTTTCCACCTAGATGAGCAAAACAGAGGTGCTTGCAAGCTTAGTTGGGTTCGCTAAGCAGGACAGCTGTAAGAAAAAGGGTTAGAGAAATAAATATAAAATAACAACTAAGAAATAAAATAAGAAATAAAATAACAACTAAACTAGTGAGCATAGGGACATAAGAACAAAAGAAACAATAAGACTCATGTTACCAATGGTAATGTTTATATCAGTGAAAGAAAACACCAAGAAGAAAGAGGACTATGATTCCCTTCTTCCTCCAAGGGAGGGCTCTTGGACTCCCACAAATAAGCTCTTCTTACAACTTTGAATGAAAATGGTGAAAGAATTCCTTGCTAATCCACTCAAGGGGTGAGATGAATTGCCCAATGTAATGGTGCTAGTATACTCTTGATGAGAATAGAGGATTCCTCAAGAGAATAGTAGCAGCATAACTTTGCTATTGAAATTCCTTAAGAATGAAGTGCACCCATGGCCTTTTTTTATAGCACCTCTTTGAGGTATTGTGCAACCAGCTTGTAGTGTGAAAAGAGGCTAATTAGGGCATTTTTAGGTCTTTGACCAGCCACCCAGTTGGATCCAGTCCAAATTTGAGTGTCAAATAAACTTGGAAGCTGAACCAAAAGTGGGTGGGAGGCCGACCACTCTCATAAATGCACCATTCTCAGATGTGCGCGGCTTTTAGAGACCACAGTCGCACATCAGGTGCATGTGCGCTTTTCCTGCATTTTTGTTTTGTGCATATGCGCACGTGCCCTGTGTAGTCATAGCGCACTTTAATTTTGTCACTGGTTATATAGTTTTTGACCCTTTGGAAATGATTTTGTGGTAATTTTGGTCCATGGGTGACCTCATAACTATTTGACGATGTTGGATTCTTGTAACCATTTTTGGACAAAATTTCAGTGATAACAACATGGATTTTATTTCTCAGGAAAAAATCAAAGGTCTTTCAACACCTCAAAGATTTCAAAGCCCTTGTTGAGACACATACAGGAAAGAAAATCAAAATCCTCCGAAATGATAACAGGGGAGAGTATGTAAACCATGAGATCCAGAAACTCTTTCATGAGGTAGATATTTAGTTGCAACATATAGTTCCCTATAATCCACAACAAAATGGAGTTGTTGAGTGGAAAAATAGATGTCTAAAAGAGATGGCATCTTGCATGCTACATGAAAAGTCACTTCCACAGAGATTATAGGCCGAAGAACTTAATTGTGCAACCTACATCCAAAACTAATCTCCCCATAGATCTATCAAGGACAAGACCCCCTATGAGGCTTGGAGCAGCCTCAAACCAGAAATGACCCACTTTCATATTTTTGGTTCACGTGCATGGGCCTAGATTCCCTCTTAAAAGAGAAAGGCACTTGATACATAGGGCACCGAATGTATCTTTGTTGGATACCCCAATGGTGTGAAGGGATACAAACTTATTTATCTTTCCTCAGACCAGATCATCATTGAGCGAAGTGTCCAATTCGAGGAAAGTGTCTCTCATGTACCTCAGCAGTCGCATGCAGACACCTTTGTTCTTGCACCTATCATAGATGATGAACATGCACATGTCGACTCTTCTTCATATGATAGTTTTGATTCATAGGATTCAAATGATCCAAATACAAAGTCAGTATAGTTAGATGTAGAGTCAGTGCATGCAAATGTAGATGTAGAGCTAGAGTCGAGGCCCAAGTGGGCTTAGACTACTCTTCAGGATGTAGGGGATCTTGTTGGTGATATAGATAATACTAGGAGGAATCGATATGATTTCGAGGAGCCTCCTCTTACACTCACTTCCAATAAAACAGTTCCACCCAGGCATCTTTTCTTGGTTCAATCTACAAATCCATGTTATTATGGAGAGGTTGTTGGAAATCCCTTTTGGGAATCTGCCATGCAAGAGGAGTACAACTCCCTTCTCGAGTATCAAACTTGGGATCTAGTTCCCCTTCCTTCTGGAAGGAAACTGGTCAGGTGCAGATGGGTCTACAAGACCAAGAGTGCAATGGATGGATAGATTAGAAAATACAAAGTCAGGCAAGCTTCCAAAGGCTTTTAGTAGGTGCATGGCATTGAGTATGTTGACATCTTCGCTCCAGTAGCGAAGATGGTTTCCATATGTTTGGCACTTGAAATTGTGGCATCCAAGGGATGTGAAGTCCATCATATGGACATGAAGAATGAATTTATTCAAGGTGATCTCTCTAAGGAGATCTATATGGAGAAGCCCCATGGATTTATGTAGGATCCATCTTTGGTTTGTCGATTGAATAAATATATTTATGGCCTCAAGCAGGATCCGAGGGCATGGTCTACCAAGATGGACTCCTAACTATTGTCACATAACTTTGTACATTGTAAATCAAACCCAAATGTTTACATGCTTAGGATGGATGATTCACTTCTACTCTTAGTTTTGTATGTTGATGATTTGTTGATCACCGGTTGCTTAAATTTAGTGATTGCTACACTTCTTCCTTGGAATCGAGATCAGTCAGGATGCATCAGGCATCAAACTGTCTCAAGCCAAGTATGCATGAGATCTACTTGAGAGATTTCACATGACAGGTTGCAAGTCTGCCTCGACTCCTTTCCTATCAGGATTTAGACTTGAGGATGGTCGGGACACTCCACTGGGTGAAAACACATTGTACAAACAACTAGTGGGGAGCTTGTTATATCTCACACACTCCAGACCATATATCTCCTATGTAGTTGGCACAATCTCTAGGTTCATGTAGGATATGCATGAGATACATTGGAAGGATGCAAAGTGTATCCTTCGATACATACAGGGCACCATCAAATTTGGGATTCACTATTCAACAGAATCTATTTTGGACCTCATCGATTTCATTGATTCTTATTGGGTTGTGGTAGCATTGATCACAAGTCCACATCTGGTTACTCACTCAATATTGGTTTCGGGCCTATCTGTTGGTCAAGCAAGAAGAAGAATGTTATTGCTTTATCTTCATTCGAGGCAAAGTACAGAGGGGTAGTTAACATAACCATTCAGGCTATGTGGCTACAACATTTTCTCATTGAGTTGGGCATTTAGTTTCATTGGCCGATTTCATCTGGTGTGACAACCAGAGCACTCTGAAGTTATGCATAAATCCATTTCATAGGAAATGCAAGAAGCACATCAAGATCCACATGCACTACATCCGAGACTTAGTACACGATGGGATCATCGACCTGCAGTTATGTCCTTCAGCAGAATAGACTACAGACATCTTCACCAAGACCTTCACTAAGAAGAAGTTCCATTCTTTGTACAGTCGTCTTGGAGTGAAGGATGCAGTTTCCTAGAAACTGACAGTTCTTATTTTTACATACATTGTACTTTGAGGGGGGGGGGGGTTTCCCATGAGGTTTTCCCTCTTTCCTCTCTTTATTTCAATGTATATTTTGTATTTGGGTACCTTACATGGCCTCATTGTTGGGACCCATTCTTTATTTTCACCATAGTGATGTTCAGGGGGGGTGTTGGAGTTACTTCACACACACCTAGGATTTATTTTTCCTAAGGTTTTTCCTATTTTTGTTAGTCATTTTCCAGTCTCCTATATTTTAGGAAAAATATTCCTCAAGGGAGAATATTCTCTTTAGTTCACACTTCAGTTCACACTTCAATTGATTAGTTGAGTGGATTCTAGATTCCACATTGGTATTATCACCATGCATCATTGGGATCATCACCAGACTAGTGCATTGCCCATGATTCCTTCATCTCCTCCTCACTTCACTATGTTTCAGTCAGTTAAATGAATACTGATATACTAGTTAACTCAGCTAGGTGCCAGTTCACTCCCGTAACTACCCGAGAGACTAGACTAGGTGGAAGTTTACTCCCGTAATTTTTGGTGTGTGTACAGATCACTCTAAAAAACCACTATGGCACATTGGATTCTCCTTCAGTGCGCATTAGTTGATTTATACATAGTATATCATGTGTAAATTATCATTCATTCATTTGGTTAATGAAAATTCTTCCATTCTTTCTCTCCTGCTTCTCTTTTCTTCTATTTTTTCTGCAACTGTGTATGTCAATTCTCAGCTAGATCTATTATGTGTAGGTTCAACACATTTACATTGTAGAGAAGTATTTCTTGAAGGGACCCAAGAGGAGGTACATAGGTCTCTTTACACATCGATCAAGATGTTGTTACATGATAAAGGCATGATGACCATGGAATCAAACAACTAAATCACTCTCCGCACATGGGGGAGATGGGGGAAGCACTAAGGAAGATATGAGATATGGAGAGGGATCTATATGGAGGCTAGAATAAGGAAGAAAGGAACCCTATAATGATGGATGAGGAGAAAACCATGGAAATAATAAGAAAAGCAGAAGTGACACACAACAGATGACCCTACCAGTATAAGATCAATAGTAAGAAGAGGGTAGTAGTCGAGCAAGAGGGATTGGATAGTCATGAGGAAAAGGTAGAGGATCTCTGTGCAACAGGGAACATTAAGGAAATTTTGTGCGCTACATATGAGAGGAAAACTAGAGGTCATGGGTCCAATGGAGAAGAAGGCTCTGCATTCCAGATCTGAATTATTGTGGAACCCACAACCCCATGTGTGACTAGGACATCTGAAGAAGAAAAATTGATTAACCAACAAGTGATTAGTGGTAGAAGGATTTTTACAAGACCTGGTTCTAGTGGAGACTCTAGAAGAAGTGTAAGTTCATAAAGTAGTAGTCAAGTATCTACACAAAGTGGAGGTGGTAGTGAAAAAAAAATCACAATGGAAGGAAACGATCCAACTATTAGGTTACCGGAGTTCCGAGGAGATGGATCAGATGACCCAGATAAGCATTTGTTTATTTGTGAGAAGATATGGGAGCCAAGCAAATTATAGATGAAGATACAAAGTTTGCATAATTGGAAATCACATTCAGAAACCCTGCATTAGACTGGTACATCAGTCTCGCAGCAAATAATCCAATGGGAGCACCTACAACTGTAAGAGAGGTGAAGAGGCAATTAATAAATGAATTTCAGAAACCAATTTCATAGGATTAGTTTATGAATGAAATGATAGAGATTAAGCATAAGCGAGGAGAATTATTCTAGGTGGAACAAAAGTTCAAAAGAATGAAAGGTAAGTTGAAGTATCCTTTGAGGAAACATAAATTCCAGATTCAGGATGAGGCTCTGCAAGAAAACTTATAGTTAGAAGAAAATCAGTATAATCAAACAGATCCAGATGTGGAGGAACTGAGACAAGATATGAAGAACTAGACATTTCAGTTAAATATGAATAAAGGAAAGGAAAAGAGGGAATATTTATGGTGTACTCTTTGCATAACAGAAGGTCATCATAATAATGAGTGTCCAACCTTTGTGTAGTATATAGGAATAGGGATGCCAAATTTTTTATCATCAGTAGGACTATGGTGTGAGATATGAAAAACACATGGAAATGATATCTATCATTGTCCCATGATGTAGAAGTATCAGACAATATCGAAGAGTACATTTTGTAATTTTTTCAAGTCAGTTGGACATGAAGACAAGGACTACTGAACCTTGGAAATAATGAAGGAGAGGACATCAGATGAATATAGGGTGTAGGATACGTTAGTGACAACATAACCTTCATAGTAGCCATAGTATAATAATGTGCAACAACCACTGTATACTCTCGCGCAATAGTTTCAAGCACGATTGAAACACAACAATGTGCAATGGTTTGGAGCACCACCGTAGTATAACAATGTGTAGCAGTGTGCAATGCCACCACAATACAATAATGTGAAACAAAAGTACAATCAAGGACTTTAGTATAATACACCGCGTGGAGATAATCAAATAAACAAAGGAGGCTTCAGAGGAGGAGGTCGTGGAATAAGAGGATTTGGAGGACGTAGAGGACTTGTAGTTTGTCATAACTATCAGAATCCTAGACACTATGCAAGAGATTGTCCACAACCACCTATGACATGTAAGTATTGTTGCACAAAAGACCATGAGACAGAATATTGTCCAACACTTTTGGTAAAAATACAGGATAATAGGAAACATAACAATCAAAATGTGAAATTGATTGTGGTGTAAAACAAAGAAGAGGATGGGAAGAAGATCAACATAGTTACTAGAGGTGGAGCCAAGACAAGAGAAGATGCAACAAAAAAGGATCGGGATCAATACCAGTGGTTTAGGAAGAATACAATGCCTCAAACATAAGTTTGATGAGCGTAAAGAGAAAGAGACATTCAAAGAGGCTAGACATGAGATTCTGAAAGAAAATATTGCATCTACTTCCGGAAGAAAGCCAATAGATGAGGTACCAGTGTATGACCTTCCTCCTTTATTTGACCATACCAACAAAGAGCATTCTTCAGAGAAAGTAAGTAACTTAAGAAACTTTTTGGGGTCCTGTGTGAAGTTTTTAAATGACAAAAATTATTTACAAGTACTAAAGAGTTTGTTAGAAAAGTGTAATTATAGGGAAGTAGGGGTAAAGAGGGTGAATCAAGTCCATAAGAAAATAAGAACAAGTAAGGAGTTCAGTTTGAATTCAAAAATTGGAGATTTCAATATGGGGGATATCATACTAGACTTAGGTTTTGAAGTCAATGTTCCACCAAAGAAGACATGGGAAGCTATGTGAGAACCAATATTGGGGTATTCACCAATCTAGTTGAAGTTAGAAAATCATTATAGAGGGGTGCCAATTGGAATATTTCAAGGTATTCCAGTAGATATAGATGGTGTGCGCACCATGGCAGACTTTGAAGCCATTGACATAGTAAATAATACTTCTCCATATCCAGCATTGTTGGTTCTGGATTAGGATTTTTATAACCATACTATTATTAAATTGAAGACAAGGAAATGATCTTTGAATCAAGGAAGTACATATTATTGTGCCATAGGATCCCTCATAAGGAGGAAGGTATGTGGAACCGACGACAAATTTTTTTATCACAGAAGATGTAAATGAATTGTACATAACTACCACGCACGAAGAGGATTATATTAACCCAACTACAGATGGAATGCGGAGTTGGAGGAGTATTATCTCTTGTGATTTAGACTCTGAAACAAGACTAGATATATGGTAGCAACGACAACATGAATTATCCACCAGAAGATGTGCCAGAATGATGTGTGCGCTGACATAGATTGGTTCAGAGGTAAGAGAGCCTCCTACTTTTATGGTCTGAATGACTTAGAAGAATTTTTAATAAAGTTTGAATCAGTATTAGTAGAAAATAAGAGATTACGAGCATTATATATTTCTTTTAAAGATACACCTACATGTTGGTGGGTTACACATAAAGAGAATATCAACAACTGGTTTCAATGCAACAGGTTACTATGCATTAGATTTGGCACAAAGCAGGAACATATATACGAGGAGAAATATGATGCAATTGGAAAACCGAAAGATAATGGAGATAGGTGCATGGTTCAATGGATATTAGTACCACCAGACTAATAGCCACGCCATATTATTCACACATTAGAAGGAATTCCAAAGAACTGGTACACAAAACAGGAACAACGCCGAGAAACGACGAATTGGGAACAAATACAACATAATTTTGTGGTTACATTTTCCTTTTAGCATGAAACTCCAGAGATAGATATAGCACTAAAGGTGGTAAGAGATAGGATATTTGAAGAACCAGAATTTGAAATAGTCCCAACATATAAGAATCAGAAGAAACATATTGTCATCCAATTACTACACTATTATCATGTCGCAGAAGAAGAAGATCTAGCAGAAGAAAAATTGTGCAATATCCAGATCCCATAATTTGAAGGAGAAAGAGAAGTAGAAGGTCCAAAGTTGGATTCAAAAGAGTATTCTACACCCATTAAGATCAAGAAGGTAAATATTGGAACTGTAGAAAACCCAAATATTGCAAGCATTGGAGATTATTGGGATAATCATACAATAGAAAGAATCACATAGTTACTGCGTGAATATAGTGACTTGTTTCCAACGAAATTTTCAGAGATGAAGGGATTAGCAGGAGAACTAGGAGATATGAAAATCCCATTGAAGCTAGAAGCCAGACCTATAAGATAGAGACCTTACAGGTTAAATACAGTGTACAAGCAGAAGGTGAAGGTAGAAATTGACAAAATTTTAGAAGCCGGTGTCATAGAACCTGTGGAAGAATAAGAATGGATCATCCCCATGGTAGTAAAGGAAAAGAAGCAAGGGGGGATTAGGATGTGTGTATATTTTATAAAAAATTAATGATGATTTCTTGTATGATCCTTTTCCTACCCCATTTATAGACGAAGTTTTGGAGAATGTAGGGGGTCAAGAAGCTTATTCATTTATAGATGGGTTTTTAGGATATCATCAGGTCATGATAGCACCAGAAGATAGACACAATACAACATATGCTACATAATGGGGATCATTTCAATACTATAGTAATTCCATTTGGATTGAATAATGCACCTGCAATTTTTTCAAGAGTAGTAGTGGTTGCCTTTAAAGACTTTATTCATAAGTTTTTAGAAGTCTATTTGGATGATTGGACAATGTTTAGTTTACTGAAGGATCCTGTGGAAGTATTAAGATTAATGTTAGACAGATGAAGATAGTGTCATATTTCATTGAATATTAATAAATTCATTTTCAGTGCACCTTTTGGTATTTTGTTAGGGCATGTGGTGTGTAAACGAGATCTACTGGTTGATCCTGCTAAAATGGTTGTCGTAGTTAACTTACCACCACCGAAGTTAGTGCGCTAGTTGAAGAGTACACTTGGTCATACAGGGTATTACAAGAATTTTATAAGAGGAAATGCACATATTACCGTGTCGATGGAGAAGTTTCTAAAGAAGGACACTAAATGTCAGTGGAATGATGAATGCCAAAAATGTTTGAATATTTTGAAGGAGAAGATAGTTACTGCGCCAATTTTATTGTTTCTAGATTGGACAAAAGAATTTCATGTGCATGTGGATGCATATGCAATAGCATTAGGAGCAGTATTGACACAACCATGAGAGGGTGATATAGATCACCCTATAGCATTTACAAGCAGAAAGTTATCAAATTCAGAACAAAACTACAATATTATAGAAAGAGAAGGATTGACCATGATGTATGCTTTGCAAAAATTTAGACATTACTTGTTAGGACAATATTTCAAGATGTTTATAGATCGTTATGTTCTTAGATACTTAGTCAATACGCCAATTTTGGGTGGAATAATATGCAGATGGATACTTTTATTCCAAGAGTTTGACTTTGAAGTTGTGGTGAATCCTGGAAGATTGAATGCAAGACCAGATCACTTATCCAGTATAACTAATGGAGAAGAACCCAATAACTTGGAGGAAAACTTCATGGATGCACAATTATTTTCATTACAAATAGATGATGAGTATTTTACTGACATTATTGAGTTTTTGAGTACAATATTTGCACCAAATGAATTTACTACTATACAAAAGAAAAATTTGGTGGTCATAGCTGCAGACTACAAACTAATTGTGGGTCATTTATACAAGCTTGGAGAGGACAAAATCATAGTTGATTTCCATTAAGAGGTACATAAAGAAAATGATAAATCTTGGCATGACAGACATATTAAGAAGAACTTCAAAGTAGGAGATATGGTTCTCCTCTATGACAGTAAATACTTGCAGCACCCAGGGAAGTTAAGAATGCATTGGCTAGGGCCATATGATATAAAGTATGTCACAGATGGAGGTGTTGTACAGCTGAAAGACTTAGTAGGAAAGGAAATGCAAGGAATGGTGAATGGTATTCAAATGAAACTATATAGGGACAATTGACCTACCAACCCTCAGTAATCACAACGTAGAAAGAAGAATTGTACATAGTGTATATAGTAGGAAGAAAAAGAAGAAAAAGAAAAGAAAAAGTAGTAAAAGAAGAAAAAAGTAGAAAAATGAAGAAACTGACAAAAAAATGTAGTTAGAGGAATAAGTGGAAGAAAAAAAATTAAGGATGACAATGCAAAGAAGACAATAAATTGGTGTGACAAAATTCATAAGACTGTGCGCAGGAAAAGTGAACATTGCATGATGGGATGGGAAATGACCAGAAAAGTGAAAAATCGGTGAACGGAAAAGAAAGAGCACATCAGAGGATTTATGATAGAGTCTATAAAAGGGGTAAAGAAGGGAAAAGGAATAGCACTTGTGATTTTTTATCAAAGGAGTGATAGAGAAAAAAGGGTGAGAGTACATGAGAATTTGTGAAGAACCCAACCAAGATCTACAACACATTTTTTCTCGAATTAAGAAAATGGTGTCGCTAAAGTTCGGAGGACCCATTCAATTTGCGTGAAGGAACCGAAGAACTAACAGACCACTGGAATAAACCAACAGAGTGGTCAATGTGGATTATATTCTAGATATATACACTTAATCCATCAATCTGATGTGGATTGAACAAGAAAATCTGGAAGAAGAAGCAGCAGAAATTAGCCAAGCAGCGTAAGGACAAAAGCACACCTTAGCATTAAAAACCTAGGATTAGCGCATGCAAAGGGAGAACATGGTGGATATGACATTTATAACACAAATTTAGATAAACTTGCAGAAGAGGAAAACCCATAGGTCGAGGCTGACCGCACCATAGATGAGGAAATGTAGGAAGAAGAAACCCTAAAAGTAACAACAACAGGGTCGTCAAGGAAAAGGGAAGCATTGACATCAACGTGCACACAAACACAAATTTTCTATCAGTGCCCCACATTCTATACTCAATCATCATTGTGGAAAATATAATGGGATGTGTTCCCAAATTTTGGTATGCCGATCATGATGTGAAAAAGGTGTCCAAGTTTCTAGAGCTTGCGCATGAGATTTACATGGAGAACAAAGGGTCAACATCGAAAGGAACCCTGAGAATGGATCCCAAACAATGGATAGTCAAACTTTACAAATCTGTGATAATGAATCTATTGGAAATACCTCACTTCGGCAGGGGGAAAGATGTTAATGCATGTGTAAAAAGTATTTTGGCGTGCATACATGGAGGATTTTTATGGATGGATAGACCTATCTCGATAGATGTCAAACTAATTGCTAAGTTGAAAATACTTCCAACAGATGGGGTAAATTAGGAGAAGTACCTTAATGATAAAATGAAGGAGAAGGCCATTGCAGAGGAAGTGAAGGAAAAATTTGGTACGAACAGAGGGAACAAAGGTATGATTATTAAGAACATCAATGACCCAACTACTAGATTTGCAACGAAGTTGATGGACTGAAAGCTACTTAGAAAGTGTCACAAAGAAGAGGCACCTATCGGAGTGGTCGCAGCAGCTGCGCATTGCAAAAAGGGTAAATTTCTTAGTTGGGTGTCGTATTTTCTCAACCTTTTCATAGAAGACTGCATAGATGTGCAAGATGTTGGAACGAAGTTCCATTATTCCTGGATGTTGATAGCCTTGGAGGCATGGGAAAAATTGAAGTTTTAAATGTTATGTGAAATAACAGGAAGGTGTGGCGCAACAAGATATGAAACCTTGCAACATAACACAGATGCCAAGTAGAGAAAATTGTTGGCCCTTGACCAAGTTTTGAGGATCCTTGGTCAGGTTTGACCTATTTTTGGGACTTCGACAGGCTGTCGAAGGCAGAGCACAAGATGAAGTGGATATCGCGGGATCTCGGCCCCTTTTAGGTCCCTTTTTGGGATTCGGGATTATGTAACAGGTATGGGGATGTCGGACCATGGGTTTACCCATTCTTAGGCCTATTTTGTAATGTATAAATAAGTAGCTAGGCGAAGTAAGTAGCGAGCTACAAGTTCGATCTGTGTGATCAAAAGTGCTAAGTGCTGAGTAGAGATTACTTTTGTGCATACTGTATGAGGCTTGCAGAGCTCAGTGCAAGTGAGTGTAAGAGATTGAGAAGAGGCTTAGTGCTATAACCTAGCCTGAGGAAGGAGGATCTAGAGAGGTGCACAGATCTCTTGTCCTCTGTGGAGTAGGGTTTTTGTGGCTCTGTGCATGTAACTAATTGAAGAAGCCAATAAAGAAGATGAAGAGTTGGTGGATGTAGCCCCAAGGTGGGGGTGAACCATGTACATGTTGTGTTTCTCTGCTTTGTGCGATGTATTGATGTGTTTATATGTTAATTTTCTTAGTGCTTTGATGCATATGAATGATAAATAGATATGTTGTTGCTTTGTGCTTAATAATGAGAGTAAATGTTAGATCTAACCTGGCTGAATGTGCTTAGTGCTTGAATCTGCTAGATCTGATATGTTTCATCATGTTAAGTGTTGCTAGATGTTGGATCTGGTTGAATATTGTGATGCTCTATAATTAGGGTTTAACTGCACTGTAAACTAAGACTGGATATTGGTGAACTATAACTGCTAATTCCCCTGTTAAGGTGTTACAGTAATAGAGCTTTGTCCTAGCTAAGGTTGCAGACACTGGAGTCCTGCAACCACCCCTACCTCTACCTCGGGTGCGATTTCATCTGCTTCACAGGTGTTTCCAAATGGGTCGGTAGTTAGGGTTTTGTTGGTGTGTTGTTGTAGCTTTGAACCGTGGGTCTTCCCCTGTGCCAAAAAATGGTTCTGTTGTCGGGACTGAAACTGTGATTGCTGGGAACTAAGGAAAGAGAAGATTTGTGCGAATATACGACCTGAAATTGTGAAAGCTTTGTGCGTAGATCTGTCTCTCTAGTGCGCATTATTCTACTCGATTTGTGAAGCTCTGTGCTAAGAAAAGAAGTCAGATCTGAAGAAAAGAGGTAAGATCTAAAAGATTTGTTCTTTGAGAAAGGTAAAAGAGAGATTTTTTTTAAAGAGGCAAGATCTACAAGCTTTGCGCTTTGATAAAGGTAAGAATAGTGAAATTTTTTAGATCTGGAAGCTTTGTTCTCTGCTGAAGATAAGATTAGTGGAAATTTTTGTTTCTAAAGTATGGATCTAGGTATGTTTGATAAGATTTTTCCTAGCTTAAAAACTAGGGCATTGATAGATGAACGAAGATTTGATATGAGTAGATCTGATAAGAATAGTGAAATATATGTTATACCTATGCATAGAGAGAATGTTTGGACTAACAAATGGATGCAGGATCCTAGAAAGAATTTTTTGTAGGTTAGCTACTATGATCCTAGTGCGCAGTACAGGAAAGGTTCGGGATCATTTAAAAGAAAACGAGGATTAACCCTTTGTTACAGTTGTAGAAGATCGGGACATCTGTCTAACGAATGCCCTGGTAGAAGATCTCATTATCTTTACTGTAAATCTATGGACCATGAAGTATTGGATTTCCATAGAATGATTGCTAAGGTTGAAAGAATGAATATGAACCAAGAAAACCCTAAGAAAAATTCAGAAACTGAGATTATGGCAGAACCCCAGAAAGAATTAGAGAAATTATTTCTACACAATGACCACCGACATATCAGCTTATGAGAGATATTCAAAGAAGAAGAGTGCATTGAAGCAAGAATAGGAGAATTCGACATTGACTATGTTCTGGATGAGGAAACACATGTGAATATCATGACAGAAAGAACTTGGGAACTTTTAGGGGAACCTGCTATGATTCCTTCATTGGGAGGAATAGGATTATTCAGAGGAAAATTGATAACCCTATGTGGAAGACTTACCCAGATATCTATGAGTGCTCATGGAACTTCGACAGAGGAAGATTTTGAGGTTGTTAAATTTATTGAGAATAACACCCCATTTGCTATGTTATTAGGAAAGCCTTGGATTGAAAGAGATCATGCCAGAAGGAAGGAAGAAGAAGTCTTAGAGCAAAGAAGAAAGAGTTGAAATATTTCATGACTAGGAGGATCACATAGCTGATTGAAGAACAGGAGAACATATCGAAGCTACTTAGGACCAGAGACTTGGATGTCAAAGTTGCAAGAACACAAGAAGAGTTGCAGAAGACTAAAGTGCCTATCCCAGATAGAGAAGAAGTATTACCCTTGAATCTTAGGAAAGAATCTCAACAGTGTGAAGTTACTATGCCAAAAGAAGACAAGAATCAGAATGGAAAGAGGAATAATGAGATGAAGCTCACCGGAAAGAAGGCTTGAAATATTAGAAAAAAGAGAGAAAAGACCGAAAAGTTACAAAAGGGTCCAGAGGGAACTTCACAAAGGGAAAATTTACAAAATAGGAACTTCGACGGGATATCAGAATAGCGTCACATGGAACTTCGCCATAGTGAAGCAATATAGTCGTTGAGAATAGTATAACCATTAAATCGACCCCCCAAATAGGTAGGAAGGAATTTATGGTCAGAAAACTCACCATCAGACCATTGGGACCACACCGTAATGGACAGAACTGAGTTAATGGAGACCTCTCTCCCGTTGGAGAGACCCGTTGCTTCATTATTTATTTATTCCATCGAACCTTGCACCGAGAACACTTTTTCTAACCGTGAATCTGAGCCCATATATTAGTTGATTCCACACAGTGATCATCGCGCTATCACCATCTGTCATGTTGCATTGACTAGTTACTCTTCAAAGCTGAGAGATTCAACCACGAGCGCGTATGTCTGAAGAACTTAGCACAGCCGAAGAGTCTCTGAAGGAGGTACTCATTGACCTCATGAATGAAAGAGTAATGTCTAAAAGAGTAATGTTTGTGGGCGTACAATCATCGTCGACACGAGGAGTGCAAGCCTCTCTGTCGACTACTCATTGATCCGGGCCATCCCATCCAATAGCAAAGAAGAAAACCAAGAACAGAGATGACCTAGAAAATGAGAAGTCGATCTCGACCATATTTCCCGATTACATCCCGCCTCTGTCCGGTGCGATGAGTCGAGATAGTGTGCCAAGATATTTTGAGGACACCATGGTTACCGCGTACCTCCCAAAGGGGATACGTGCAGTAAGAGAACAGCAAGACAAGATCACAGTGTTGAATTTCAATGAATTCAACCTCGAAGATCACAAGAACCATAGCATGCTCGCCCCATACAAATACTCGAAGATAATCCCTCAGTCATGGATGATGAACCTCGCGCAGTCCACCCTGCTGAATGTAATGAAAATCCCACACTTCGGAAGGCACCAGGAAGTTAACACCTTTGTCAAGATACTAATTTCATGTTACCATGGCATCTACTTATGGCTCAACCACCATATCACAGTCAATCCAACGTTGATCCATAGGATCACAGGATTGAATATGCAAGGACTTGATCCACAGGACTTCTATCCAGGAAAGGCCACAGATCGCACACTAGCACAGAAGATCAAGGATACATATGATGATGTTGAGAAGGGGATGCGAGGCTACAAGGTAGCTTCCATCTAGAATGGCACAGTGCACCTAGCATGTCGGTTAATTGAAGGAAAGATAGTAAGGAAGAACCAACCCACGCAGGTCACAGGCTTTGTCGTTGACTTCGCGGGGAAGTGCGTGGAAGGTCTATAGATGAACTGGGTGATGTACCTAGTTAATCAGCTTGAACTGGACCACCACGAAGCATAGGATCAGGGCTATGAATTCCATTTAGATGGCTCCTGATCCTCATCGCATTTTTTTCTTGGGAAATGTCGGAAGGTGTGACCTTCCCAGACATTGAGCCATTTGAGTCGCTTGCTACGAAGTTCACCATGCTCTGGTACTCAAGAGATATGAGCAAACAGTTGCAGTCGAACGCTTTTTTTCACACATATTACCTCCAGCTGAAGAGAGACATCGAAGATGAACCTCTCATGACTTTGAACATCCTACAGAGGTGTCAATCCCTAATGAAGTTCCACGCAAATCGACATTTCATCTACATTATAGCGTGAGCAGACGAACATAAGGAGGAGCTTCAGTCGTACTACAAAATCACGGAAGAGGACCTTGAGGAGATCACTAAGGACTGGTTGGAAGACCTCCTTATTCCCACAAACCCTATAGATATTTTCGACCCTGAAAACCCAGAGACCACGCACAAAGAACATGATACACCCGAACATGGCAGAAGGAAGAAAACCGAAGAGGTCCAAGACTTAAGTAGTGTTTCACGCAAGACTGCTTCAATATCACCTGACCGAGGGAGTGATGTCGAAGTAGAAGAGATAAATGGCAAAGAATATGAACAAAAGAAAGGCCAAGTAACACTGCCTATAGATGAGACCGATCCCCTAAAGAAGAGGAAGGTTTCTCCCCCGAAACCTTCTTCCCAGAAGAAATCCAGAGCCACCGAAGATGTAGACCATACTCACTACCGATGATTTTGACTTCATCATAGCAGCCCTAAATGATGACTTGCAGGAAATCGTGGAGAAACAATAAGCCAACCAGGAGGAAATGTATGGAAAAATTGAGGTCAAAATCCGAGGGGTACAACAAGCCCTTCATTCTAGTCGTGCAGTTTCCACTATGCCCCTACCATCAGAAGAACCAGAGTTGGGAGATGAGCCAACCCAACTTTGCCGACTAGCAAATGCAACCCAAGATTGCCATCATCGAGAAAAAGAAGAAATAGAACATGCCACCCAGGCCTTGAAGAAAGTGCAAGGAGTACTCATATAACAACGTCGAGTTGCAGAGCAGGAGAAGGTTGCTCTTTAGGCAAAATTGGAAGATGAGAAAACACAGATGCAATAAGAAAAGGAACAGTTTCTCGTAGAGAAACTTGAAGTGAAAGAAGAAGTCAACAAAGCACTTCGCTCTATGATAGGATTAGAACCACATGCAGAAGACACATTCACACATCAAGTAGAGCATCTCACAAAATCTATCCAGCAGTTACATCAAAGAATAGCATACTTAGAGCTCTGCATAGTGCCTGACACTCCGCAGGATGTAAGGGATCAAAGTGATGCAACTGCTCGAGGCACAATTGAGAGAATAAAGGCCCTTGACATGGAATGAAATAAATTGAGTGATCGCAGTGCCCAGACGTATGAGTGACTCACTGAGAATCCAGAACTGAAGACACTGGAGTCACAACTCCAAGAGGTGAAGTATCAAGCATAAATAATATAGGCGTAGTTGAAGCCCCTGTGAGTTTTTGAAAGAATGAAGTGATCCCAAGAACAACATATTTCTCAACAGTAGTTCCAATCCATTTGAAGCAAAGTCATGGAAGTGACTCAGAGGCTCCAACCTATATAGGACAAGGCTTGCCATCTATTCACAGAGATCGAAGGATAAGGAGAAGAACTAGAGAAAGTCGACACTATAGCTGAACAACGCCTAGCGGGACCTGTTAACAAAGATGTTATCCATGAGTTCGTTGAAAAAGAGGTCATGGCACAACAGAAAGTCGAAGCATCTCGAGCCAAGATCGAGGTTTTTGAGGTAGAATTATCCAGATCAGAGTGACTCGGGATGAGTCATAGGTGAGTGTTGGGGGCCTGTTGGCCCTTGATCAAGTTTTGAGGATCCTTGGTCAAGTTTGACCTATTTTTGGGACTTCGACGGGCTGTCGAAGGTGGAGCACAAGACGAAGTGGAGATCATGGGATCTCTTCCCCTTTTAGGGCCATTTTTGGGATTCAGGATTATGTAACAGGTATAAGGATGTCGGCCCATGGGTTTACCCATGCTTAGGCCTATTTTGTAATGTATAAATAAGTAGCTAGGAAAAGTAAGTAGCGAGCTACAATCTCGATTTGTGTGATCGAAAGTGTTAAGTGCTGAGTAGAGATTGATTTTTTGCATACTGTATGAGGCTTGCAGAGCTCAGTGCAAGCGAGTGTAAGAGATTGAGAAGAGGCTTAGTGTTATAACCTAGCCCGAGGAAGGAGGATCTAGCGAGGTGTGCATATATCCTGTCCTCTGTGGAGTAGGGGTTTTGTGGCTCTATGCATGTAATTGATTGAAGAATCCAATAAAGAAGATGAAAAGTTGGTGGACATAGCCCCAGGGTGGGGGTGAACCACATACATGTTGTTTTTCTCTTCTTTGTGCGATGTATTGATGTGTTTATGTGGTAATTTGCTTAGTGATTTGATATAGATGAATGATAGATAGATATGTTGTTGCTTTGTGTTTAATAATGAGAGTAAATGTTGTATATGACTTGGGTGAATGTGCTTAGTGCTTGAATCTGCTAGATCTGATATGTTTCGTCATGTTAAGTTCTTCTAGATGCTAGATATGGTTGAATATTTTGATGCTCTGTAATTATGGTTTAACTGCGTTGTAAACTAAGACTGGATATTGGTGAACTATAACTGCTAATTTCCCTGTTAAGGTGTTACATTCATAGATGTGTGTCCCAGCTAAGGTTGCAAACAATGGAGTCCTGCAACCACCCCTGCCTCTACCTCGGGTGAGACTTCATCTACCTCGCAGGTGTTGCCTAAAGGGTCGGTAGTTAGAGTTTTGTTGGTGTGTTGTTGTAGCGTTGAACCTTGGGTCTACCCCTGTGCCAACAAAAATCCAACTCGAGAATTTTTGGCATGTACATTCAAGAGATGCAAGAGAATATTGCAGATACATGGATAATTTCACCCGAAGTTGTGAAGGAGCATGAGGGGATAGCCAACTTTAAGGCATCTAGGAATAACACATGGATACAAGCTAGAAGAGACCCTAAGAAGACATGGCTAAAGATGAAGTATTGCATTACATTAGAACAAGCCCAATGGATCCTAGCAGAATGGAAAGAGTAATGGAAGGTGAAAGTAGAAGGAAAGAAAGGAGAAAAGGGTAAAGAATAGACAAAAGATACCACAACAAAGAAATATAGTAGCCCAACAACAAATAATAGAAAAGAAACAGAGTGAAGAAAATTAGCAGTTGTTGGTACAATAAAAAATAAACCAACGAAGAAGGAAACAATCCCAATAGCCTCAGTTCTAGGAACATACACCGCAGAAATAAAAAATGGAGAAGCATAGAAGAAATATGGAATCTCAACCCAGGAGACAAGGACTAGAAGTATACTAGAGGCAACGAAACCTATGTAGACATAAAAGAGGAAATCAACTATGAAAATGGGAGAAAAAAGAAAGAAGATGAAGGCACAAAAGAATCCCATTGATATCCCAATCACATAAGACAATGCAGAGTTAGTAGTTGATAAGGTGCAAGACCGAGGAGAAGAAGCACTCTATGTGATCCGAAAAGATCTTTAATACGACAATGGTTGAGTTATTATGCATGAGTTATTTTACCATTTAGGAATCTAATGAAAGAGGAAGAAATAATGAGGAAACATAATAGATATATAAACATATACAAATCTGAAATAAATCATGAGGATCAGAAAACCATAATCACCAATGTGATAACGGAGTTCGACAATCTCGCCTACGTCTTCGGGCCTTTGTCTAAGTGGGTGAGGCTTTCTTATTTATGTTCAAATATTTAACTTACAACACATCAGTTCCAAAAAGGTTACAACTTATATGATCTTATTCTACCAGATATATGGAACCCAACAAAATTGACAGCACTGAAATCGGATGAACAAAGCTTCCAGAAATGGCCCACAAAGGTGCTCTCCTCAACAACTTCCCTGCATAAAAATGGATTTGGCTTGGAAAATATTCATCTTAAACCTGCTTTGAACCTTCCTCTTTGGATTCAATAACCCCTGGTTTATATAGATATTAATTTGGTAACCATCTCCCAACTTCCCTCGAATATCTGGCCTAAAAAAGGGCCTAATATTCCCCAATATTGGCCAAAAATCTCTAAAACTGCTGCAAAAATCATTGAAAATTATTTATTATAAATTAAACAACCCACTTTAGCAATAATATAGGGAAAGAACCCTTTATAGAGGGCTCTTGGTCACATGGCTCCCTCCATGTGGCCAGGCACTAAACTTCCATGCGCTAAAATGGTTTAAGCCCCGTCGTATAAGCCTGTGGTTACGCCCCTAGTTGGCGAGCTAGCCCGACCGACCGGGGATATCCCTCATCTCCCATGCTAACAGTTTTACACCTTGGCACATGGTATACCCACCGAAACTGGGGGCTTCAAGAATTTAACAAATCTGTAGCATATGTAAACGCTTGGACCTGGGTTATATGCATAAGAGTTGTGACCGGGGGGTGGGGCTAGACCCTAGCCCTTACTTCGCTCGTTTGAACCATCATGCAAAATTATATATATATATATATATATATATATATATATATATATATATATATATATATATATATAATTACATATACAATTAAGAAACATTGCGAGGGTGGGTTGGATAGCCCGGCCCTGCCAAGTCATACGCCCAGTCGGAGGTTGCACGATCGAATTCGGTGGATGCCTAACCAATTTTTCCAAACAAAAATTTAGCCAACGAATGGGTGCCACGTGGCATCATGCCATTTTCCAAAAAAATTCCATGTGTCAATCACCCATTGGTCCAGATTTCTTCCCAGTTGTGAGCCCAGTCACATTCCACTGTACCTACCATGTGTTGGACCTTCCACGTCATCAGTGCGGATGTGCCACTTGTCACCCTTTTAGTGGTGACATGTGTTACTCGATGATTGTTCTACCTGTACCTTCCCACGACATCAGTCTGTATGCCCAGTCACCCTAGCATGTGTTAGTCTATATGCCTAGTCAGCAGACTGTACCTACCACTATACCTTGCCACATCAGTTGTACAGTTGTATGACCTGTACAGTCAGCTACCACGTGGCACTATACAAATTGTATAATCAACATATTTTTTTGCATGTTTGGACAAATGAACAAACCGCGATATATTGTGAATATGACATTCGTTTGAGCCCATTCAAGTTGCGTTGAGTTTGTATCAACGAGGCCTACGCACACGTCTGTTTTGAAGATATTCTAAGAACTTTGATTTTTAGGCCTTTATAAGCCCATTTTGGTCCTGATATCCAATTTTGGATCACACCTCCCCACTAAATACCTTTTGGTCCCCAAAAGGTTACTGGTCAGTCATCTAGTTCTGGATAGGCCACCCGACTTGTTCTCTATATTTGAACTCTGTCATGTGCACATGTCTCATCAAGATCAACTGTAAAACAATCATGATAATTGACAACATATTGTTAGCCATTTGTACCCTATCACATCTTATTGAAGCCACTATCATCCATGTAGAAAACATTACTAATGATAGCATCAAAAATATGACTACAAATGATCTGATATGTTTGTAATACTTGCACGACATTATTTTATCTTGAATAAAACTGTGATTGATTTTCCATTCTACAATCATCTCCTATTCTTTCTTAAGATCGATTATTTGATTTGAAACAATTATAGGTGTGTTTCTTGCTTGAGATGCCTTTCTTAATTGTTCCATAGTTTGAAGAGATTTATTTGCTTTTAAATAATGAGCATGAACCACATATTATTGACCTGCTTTGGTTAAGTGACATTGATTCTTTTCCCTGTAGAAGATTGCTTTATGATCATACAAGTAAGGACTGCCTAAGACCATTCCACATTCATTGAGTGACACCACATCACATGTTACCTCATCCACAAACATAGATGAAATTGCAATTTTTAATGTGCATTTCTTTATTATGTGCAATTTATGATTGTTTCTTATCCATTTAAGTGTGTAAGGCTTATGATGCATCTATGTTTTTAATCCCAATTGATTAACCAATTCCTCTGAAATTAAGTTAGATTGAGATCCACTATCTATCAACGTGTCGACCTTAGTATGTCGTATTATGACCCTTATGTGAAACAATTTACTTCTAGCATCAAATCCATCACCAATTTTACCTGTCATGCCAACCAATGAGACTTTAGATTCATCACCTGAATCCGATCCCAAGTCTCTTGGTCGGGTTGTTGTTGCAACTGTTTTCCTCCCTTTCTTTTATTTGAACCACTTCGATCTCTTATCGGGATTCAATTGCCAACAATGGTCCTCATCATGCCCCTCTTTCTTGCAATTCTTTCTAGAGTGATTCTCTTCCTTTCTTGCCACTGAATTTCCCTTCTTTCCATTCCACTTCCTTTTGTCCTCTTTCCTTGAAGACAATTCCCCTAATACACCAACTCTTGTTTTCCCTGCTTCAATGTATGTCGCTTGAACATAAACCTCATCAAGATTAGTAGTTCCAAACGTGAATACAATATTTTGACTATGTGCAGGTAAACCTCCTATATACTTCATAAGATTTTCTTGGGTATGTAGAGGAATATCTAACATAAATTCCATTTTACAAAATCCATCTGTGTATTCTTGCATTGTTTTTCCTTTTCTTAGTTTGAGAGCTTTCCATTCAATTAAAGATTTCTCTTTATAACCCAAAGGATAGAATTTCTTTCTAAGTGTAGAAATAAAACTTTGTCGTGATGGAAATACATTACCCACTTGTTGCGTGCCATTTTTCAACTTGCTTTGCCACCAAATGAGTGTTGTTCCTGCAAGTCTAAGTGATGCCAACTTGATCTGATTTTCCTCATCCTTGATTTGTTGCACACTGCAATAAACCTCCATCTGTATGAACCAATTATCAAGTCTCTCTGCATTGACTTCACCATCATACATAGGTAATTCGAATTTCACATCAAGTTTTAGTAAAGGAATTTCATTATTATGTTTATGGACATGTTTCTTTGCAGTGCTTTTAGAACTTGAATTTGAACAAGAAAGAGAAGGAGGTGAAGATGGAGGTGAAGGATGAATTTGAGGAGTATCCTCTCCTTCTTCACTTTTTCCCTTTGAATATTCACCTAGATTCGGTCTCTTTCATTCCAAGTAATCCTCATACAAAACCTTCATCATCTCCAACATGGCGAAGAAATTTTTTCGAAACTCTTTCTCATCCTGAGAAAGTCCCTCTTCTGATGCCATCTTCTCTCTTTGAGAAGTTCTCTTTCTCAATCCAATCAATGGATTCTCTTCAAAAAGTTCACCTTCACCATGATGTATCTTTTCCATAGTAATCATTCAAACTCAAATCCAAACGTCAACTAGCGTTGATACCACTTGATCCGAAATGATATTTTATACGACAATGGTTGAGTTATTATGCATGAGTTATTTTACCATTTAGGAATCTAATGAAAGAGGAAGAAAAAATGAGGAAACATAACAGCCATATAAACATATATGGATCTGAAATAAAGCATGATGATCAGAAAACCATAAACACCAATGTGATAACGGAGTTTGGCAATCTCGGCTACGTCTCCGGGCTTTTGTCTCGGTGGTTGAGGATTTCTTATTTATGTTCAAAGATTTAAAAGTACATAACAGAAGTGCCAAAAATGTTACAAACTGATATGGTATTTTTCTACTAGATCTTTGGAACCCAAAAAAATTGACGACACTGAAATCGGATGAACGGAGCTCCCAGAAATGGCCCGCAAAGGTGCTCTCTTCAACAACTTCCCTGCATAAAAATGGATTTGGATTGGAAAATATTCAGCATAAACATACTCTGAACCTCCATATTTGTCTTCAAGAACCCCTGGTTTATATAGATCTGAAGTTGGTAACCATCTCCCAACTTCCCCACAATATTTGGCCTCAAAAAGGGCCCAATATTCCCCAATATTGGCCAAAAATCTCTAAAATTGCTGCAAAAATCATTGAAAAATATTTATTATAAAATAAATAACCCACTTTAGCCATAATATAGGGCGCAACCCCTTTATAGAGGGCTTATGTTCACATGGCACCCTCCACGTGGCTAGGCACTAAACTTCCATGCGCTAAAATTATTTAAGCCACGTCATATAAGCCTGTGGTTATGCCCCTGGTGAGCGGGCTAGCCCGACCAACCGGTGCTAACTCTCATCTCTCGTGCTAACAATTTTACACCTGTTCACATGGTATATCCACCAAAACCGGGGGCTTGGAGCATTTAACAAATCCGCACCATAAGTAAACTCTTGGACCTGGGCTATATGCATAAGAGTTGTGACCGGGGGTTGGGGCTAGGCCCCAACCCTTACTCCACCCATTTGAACCATCA
The DNA here is from genome assembly GCA_000966675.3 of Picea glauca. Lineage (NCBI taxonomy): Eukaryota > Viridiplantae > Streptophyta > Pinopsida > Pinales > Pinaceae > Picea > Picea glauca. The sequence continues at coordinate 440,339 of JZKD02S1674538.1, read as the reverse complement.
TGCAAACTTATATATATATATGATTACATATATGGTTAAGAAACATTGCAAGGGTGGGCTGGCTAGCCCAGCCTTGCCAAGTCATATGCCTGGTCAGAGGTCACGCAGTCGAACTCGGTGGATGCCAAACCGATTTTTCCAAACAAAACTTTAACCAACGAATGGGTGCCATGTGGAAGCCCATTAATGGGCCATGTGGCACTATTCCATTTGCCAAAAACATGCCATGCGTCAATCGCCCATTGGTTCAGTTGTTTTCCAAGTTGTGAGCCTAGTCACATGCCTCTGTACCTGCCATGTGTCGAACCTTCCATGTCATTAGTACGGATGTGCCACATGTCACCCTTGCAGTGGTGACATGTGTCACTCCCTGATTGGTCCACCTGTACATACCCACATCATCAATTTGTACGCCCAGTCACCTTACCACGTTTCAATATGTATGCCTAATCAAAAAATTGTACCTACCATTGTACCTTTCCACGTCATTTGTATGGTCGTACGGCCTATACAATCAGCTGCCATGTGGCAGTGTACGGACTGTACAGACTATACAATCAACATCTTTTTTTGCCCGTTTGGCCAAATGAACAGACTGTGATATCTTAAGAATACAACATATGTGTGAGCCCATTCAAGTTTCTTTGGGTTTGTATCGACGAGGCCTACGCACATGTCCATTTTGAAGAGATTCTAAGAACTTTGATTTTTAGGCCTTTCTGAGCCCATTTTGGTCCCGAGATCCAATTATGGATGACTATGTCACACAATATCAAAGAGAAGAACTCATGAAGAGGATCATGGAAGTTAAATAAGTTTTGGAGAGCTTACAACTTAATGTCACACAACAGAGAAGTACAGTGCAACAAGTACCGATACATGAATAAAGGGAGACAATCTAGAGAGAAATAATGGGAAGCCCAACATTTTAGATAAGTCAGAGCATGTTACAAGTAGTTGAGGAAACAGTGCAGATACCTTTGAAGGATGTGGAGTAGTTGGACTTGGAATTATCCAATATCCCAACAAAGGAATTATATAAGTTACAAATCAATGTGGCGCAAGAGGTTTAATCCAGTGCTAGGATGGATGAGACACACCTGGAGATAGATAAGGAAGAAAAGTAGGTTCTAGATACTACCCTCAAAGAAGTGTAGATTGAACAGGAAGAGGAAAAACAATGCGCAGACAAACTAGAGAAAATACTTGAGGAATTCTTTCAGACAATCCCAGACAACACACTAGCAGGAGAAATTAGTGCAGAAGAAAAGCCAAAGAGGATAGTGCAGATGTTGGAGGGATATAAACAAGAGATATTTGAATTGGTTGGGAAGATGACACCAACCACACCTCTAGAAGTTAGATCAGAGAGGGAGAAACAGGAAACAAAACAAATGGAAAGTATTTCATTGGAAGTCAAAGAAATAACAGAGCTTTATGAAAGGATTGCAAAGATATGGGCAAGCGTGGAAGAAGATGAATGGATCCAATAGTTGGATCAGAGGGAATAAATGTTGAATTCCATAGTCTAGGATTTGAAGTATAGATAAAAGACAATGAGTATTTTATACAGGCTCAAAAGCATGCAGGAGATGAAAAACTTGCAGGTAGAGGTAAGGGTTGCGTAAGAGGAAAATCAAGCATGACAAGCTCAGTTGGAGCCAATCCAGGAGCAAGATGAAACGATGATAGCAGAGCTAGATATAGAAAAAGGAAGGCTAGAATAGATGCACTCAAAGAGATTAGAATTACTAAAGGATCAAATAACAATACAAGTGGTAGAGACCTTGACAGAGAAGAGTGTGTAGGAAAATAACCAAGTGGATGCACTTGTTAGCACTCTATAAAATTCATTTGGCTGAGAAAATGAATGACATAGGCAACCTACAAACCAACTTTGAGGCCCAAAACTAGCCTTTTAGACCTGGAGAGGGCTCTCTCTGGAGACTTTGTCTCTGTATAGGATATAACTTTAAACTCTGGGCTAGATTTAACACCTTTAAACAATATTTTTTGGTTCTATTGGCGAAAGAAAGCAAGACCTTGGGCTATGGAGTCGATTTAAGAAAATGATAGAAACAAATGACTCATTGAATGAACTCGAGAGGATAAAGGATAAATGAGAAATAGTATTCAGTTAAAAATCGTTGTGTGTGGCGAGAGAAAAACACATGAAATAACTCAGAGCACCACTAGGGTTGAATTCAAAGTTAACTTAGAAGAAATACATTCGTCCAAATGGCCCGAATCTAGAGCACCGCGCGGTGAATTCTAGATTCAAAATCACGTTCTGATTTAGATGAAATACAAATGTGAATATAAAGAACAGAGGAAAGTATGTACACAAATAAAGAATACAATACATCAGACTACCACCATTAGAATCTTTTCATCAAAGCTTCAGGACTTTTGCATGAAGTTTCAATTGGGTCAAAAAGCTACAGTCAATAGTCACTATCTACACTATTTTTCCAACCAACCTATCCTAGATTGAAAATATGGAATATATAGACAAGGGTGTGCCTCTTGGGATACCTTTCACTCTAACTACTATCCATAGAAACCAGGTTTCAACTACTCTCTGTCAGATGGCTCTTCGAATGGAATTTTTCTGAAAATAGAAACTGATTGTACTCAGCTGCATTATAGTCACTCGTCTTTGCCGCGACATTTTATTCATAAACAAGATCTCATCATTATAGAGTGATGTGTCGATGATTTCCTTTGATAGGGAATCTATATGATCAAGTGTTGTGTCAGACTCCTCCCACACATTGTAACAGCCTTGATCTTTGTTGCGTGATCGTTTGTTGGTGCAAGCATGTGGCGGGTGACTATAGACCACTGTAGGTGCCTCCAAAATGATTACCCCATCTAGGGATCAATGGCTTTCTTCAAACTGTTGCATGTCTAACATACATTTGTCCTTTGCAATGGATGATATTCCATCACTTTGCATCATATGTTTTTCGCACGGGTATCTGTTAGAGTCCAAGTCTGCACCACGTCTGAGGAGACAAATAACAAAGTTGTTCGATCATGCTTTCAGTCTCGTTTGTAGCTTGGATACTCGATGAGAGACCATTTCACCTTTTTAGGTTCATCACTTTCCTTTGTAGAACCATGTACCCTTTCAGCTTCTTCTACGCACTATCCAAAGCCGCGCGAACTTTCTCCATGGTCGGTTCAAATTCCCTGAAGTGTTTTGCATTCCTTTCTTCTGACACCATCTGTGTTTCACACAAATTTATGATCATATCCTACGCTTCCCTGAGCTATCTCTTAATCCAAGTCGTTTTTCCCTCGTGGCCTTATGATGTTGATACTTCGAGGGTCTTTGTTGCTAACTGTTGTCTTAGATCTTTGTTTTCCCGGTATAGCTCAACAATAGCGAGTTGTGATTTCTTCAGCTACTGTGACAACTCATGAACATCTGTGCTTTCAGTGCCTATCCTCCTCCTTCTTCCCCAAATTTCTTGACTTGTGCCTTCGATGGGCTCCAGCCGAATATCATGCATGAGTAACTCTTCAGCAGATGACTTTGAGCGCGGCTCGCTCGGGACTCGGTTCTCCCTGACTTCCTTGTTTTTCCTTGGCTTGCCCCTTCTCTGGGGTATTGGCTATTGGGGGGACAGGGCTTCCAAAGTCCTTCCTTCCTCCGTAACCCTTCCTGCTTCAGCCTCCATGCAGTGCGATGCTACCCTTTTCGCAGGTAGAGAGAAATATCCTTTTGGATCTTTGGGGATGCCTGCTGCAAGTAAAAACGGATCCCGGTTATTTCCCAATCGCCTTAAATCCTCCACCATCAACAATTTAATCAACGAGAAATGTGGTATTTTCCTCTTCGGCTGATATGCTTTAGCTCAGGCATTGTCTTCCAATTCTCGAAGGCTTTGGTGCAAGAAAAAGGGCATATTTAACGGTCTCCTCCATGTGAAGTGCATCAATAATCCAATGTGATGCGAATGTATTCTGTCAAACCTTCCTTCACAGGTGAAATATTTCCTAATTACTTCCATGATTTTCCTAAAGGGCCCCTGCAAATATCTACTTGGAATGCCCCTTTCGACTTTTCCACCTAAATAATATCAATTGATGAACTCTTCGTAACACCATGCGTCCAAAGGCATGCCTTTAAACCACCTTTCACCACACGAAGGGATATCTATCGTGGTCGACAGAGTTTCCTTTATCACCTGGAAAGAGACACCTGCAATTACCATGCGGGACCCGTCGAACTTGAGTGTGAACTGTTCCTCTAGTTTCATGTTGAATCCTTGGATTTTTCTGCAAAAGGTCATCCATCTGACTTGCTCAAAAGATGTGTTGACCTCCAGATCTTCGTTGAACAATGTCAATCTTTGAGGCTCGAGCCCAACATTCCTGCCACTTTACGCACCTTTCCTTATGTTCTGGGATGTCATCATGGTGCAATGCATATTCGTTCTGCGCATGATGAATATGGAACGGGCCAAAGGCGGTAGTCTAAATAGACCTAGGCTTGCGAGAAGAATTATAGGCAGTGCATAAACTTGGCTTGTGAACATAATACATGTAGAGCACTCAAAATTTATAATTGGGCAGGTGAGAGATGAAAACATGCCAGGGGACACTAAATCCATGGTGACTGGAGGTTTCGAAGAAATCTTGAAGATTTTTGCAGTACATCCGCGCGACGGGTGCATTTCTGAGTGTGCAAAGTACAAATGATAAGAGATGTAGAGCATATGTGATACGAGCACCGTGATTTTTCATTCTTTTTGACTTCATAATGAGTTGATTATGGTCACCTCGCATGCTGATGTGACTTCCATTTAACAACTTGCCTCGACCTTAGGCATGTAAGACCTTCTCTTCTGATAGGACCCGACTCTTTGGGAAAATACCTTTACCCCTTACACATGTTTCAGTTATGACATCCCTTCTTGACTCCAATTGTCAACCAACCACTTGCTAACTTCGACCCGTTCATTTTTCAGTACCTGACCTCACATGATTTGACACACGGACTCTGACTCGACTAAGACCGAATCTAACTGAAAAAATGACGGTGCTAGCAGTTGGCTCCAATGGGGATTTCTATCCTCCCAGTGAGGTGGAAAAGAACATCAGACCAGGTGCCTGACCATTGGGCCATATTCAACTTCTAGACCTAAACCTAAACCTTCTTGACACAGTTTCGACTAGACTCAGCATAAACTTAGGGCCTTCACTCTGGGCTTCAATTTTTTGCTAACATACTGACTCAAAATGCCTTCTTTGAAAAAAAAAATGACTATTTACAATGACATTATATTTAAACAGACTTTACTACACCAGATAGTGTTTGAGGAACCTGTCATTTACGGGCCCCCAACCAGTGGACTCTCCATTTAGTTATTCTAACATATATGTGTTGTTCCCACGATACACGCAGATTCTGAAAGGGACTATCCAAAGATGATTGAAATTTGTGTGCTTTCCCTTATCTTCATTTCTCGTGTCCCACTTTAGCACTAGATCCTCCACCTGAAATTCCTCTTGTTTAGAGTGCTTGTCAAAAAAATTCTTCATCCTTTCCTGGTGAAGATGTGATCCATTGTAGACCTTCTCCCTCATTTGTTGCACGTGAATCAACTGATTTATCCTTATCTATGTATCATCTAGCTCAACCTCTTTCTCTTACAACAACTTCCTGACGGGAAATCCCAGTGAGGTAGAGAAAATCATGTCCACGCCATACAAAATTTGGAATGGTGACATGGAGATGGACTTATTGGTAGTGACTTTGTCCACCCACAACATGTAAAGAAGTTTCTTATTCCAGGCCTTCTTGGTGTCCTGCAAGAGTCTTTTAATGATCTTGGTTAAGCTCTTATTAGATGATTATGCTAATCCATTACTTTGTGGGTAATATGTTGTAGAATGTCCTAGGTTTATGTTATAATCCTTGCAAAACTTATCCATTTTCTTGGAATTAAATGCGTCCACTATCTGTGATGATCTTGATAGGGCACCCAAACCTAGACAGGATGTTAGTTTCAAGGAACTGAATGATGACCATGTTAGTAGCCTTCTTCGTTGGAACTGCTTCGATCTATTTCGTGAAGTAATCAATGGTTTTAAGTATCCATATGTGTTTTGTTGAGGATGGTGGATGTATATCTCCTATGAATTCCAGGCCCTATTGCATGAACGAAGCTTCAACCGAGATCGGTGAAATCAATGACAGGGGTTGCATATTTCTCCTTCCATCGAAAATCTAAAATCTGTGGCAATTGGAAACTTCTTTGTACACATCTGCGAAGATGGTGTGCCAATAGTAACCCGCTCTGAGAATTTTATGCACGGTGGTTTTCCAGTAGTGATGTCCCCCATAATCGTCTTTGTGGAATTCTTCGATGGCCTGTTCCGCGTCATCTTCTAGTACGTAGCTCAACAATATCCCTCCTGGATCTTTCCAATACAGTGAGTTATCCAACATGCAGAAATTAGTAGCTTTGAGCTTTAAGAATCTAGCCTTGGTCTCACTTAACCCTAGAGGAGATTGCAGATTCCTCAACACATAAATGATATCCATATACCAAGGTGAATCGATGAACTTCTGAGCCACCTGTTTCGTTGTTTCTTCATGAGGATTCTCTGACAAATCAACGATGATTTGATTCCCAAGACATCCCATTTCGATTGCAGCATTAATTTTGTGAGGCCCTATCCTTTGATCAAATTTGTGGGATTGATTTCAAGGTCATATTCTAGCATGGCCATGATCCACTTACCTCTTCTTCCCTCAAGGTCAGGATGAGTCAATATATCCTTGACTGAGTTGTTGGGAACGCAAGCGATAATGTGGGAATGTAGTATGTATGTAGGGATTTCACTAAGGTGTATTCTTGTTTTTCCAAAATGTCATACCTCAGTGGAGAATCCCTCAACGTCTTTCTGAAATAGGCTATAGGCTTCTCAAAGTTCTGATCATCTTTTTGTAATCGTACGCCAGCAATGGTATTCTCCAAGGTGAATGAGAACAAGATGATGTCCTTTGTGAAGTCTGGGCTAGACAATATGGGAGATTTGGTCAATGCTACCTTGATATCCTCAAATTATTTCTTATATTCGGGGTTCCATTTGACCTCGTTCCCATTTTTTATCATATTGGTGATATGTTTTATAATTTCTTCTAGGTTCGGGATGAATCTTCTCAAGAAATTCACCTTTCCTAGGAAGGACTATACCTCCTTCTTATTGCGTGGAGTGCTAATTTTCAGGATTCCTTCTACCCTACTGGGATCTATATTTATACCTTCCTTCGAGATGATGTGCCCCATAAATTTCCCTTCCTACATCCCGAACTGTGATTTCTTCGTATTTAAATATATGTCGAACTTTCTACATTTTTGGAAGACCTTCTTCAGATGCCTAAGGTTTTGTTCGTTGGAGTCTGAGTACACTGATATGTCATCCAAATAGATCATGATAATTTTTTCCTTTTCCTCAGCGAATGTTATTTTTATATCCCACTGGAAGGTAGATCCAGTGTTCATCAGGCCGAAAGGCATTTTGGCATACATGAACGTCCCCCATGGTGTCGTGAAAGTTTTTTTTTCCCGGTCATCTAGGTGTACTATGATCTGATTGTAACATGAAAAACCATCCAACATAGACATCTTCTAGGACACAACTACCTTCTGTAGAATGTATTCCATCTTAGGGATCAGGTAGTTGTCCTTGAGTGAGACTTTATTCAAGTTCTAAAAATCTACGCACAACCTTATTTCGCCTCTCTTTTTCCTCACAGGCACCAAGTTAGCCACCCATTTCAAAAACCTTAGAGAAATGATAATTTTGGCTTCAAAAATTTTCTTTACCTCCTTTTCGATTAGCGACAGTAGTAGGGGATTTATCCGTATTATCTTTTTCTTGAAAGGCCTTATGATGTGCTGAATTAATTTAATGTCGTAGACATTCAAGTCGTCATAGCTCCAAGAGAAAATGCCAGGAAATTATTTCATGAGCTTGATATAGACCTGTTTGAACTCAGGACTGAGAGTCTTTAATAATTTGATTATCTTCGGATTCTCTTGGGTCCTGATGTTGCAATCCTTGACATCCTCGTCATTTTTTGTGATCTTGGGATTTCTAGCCACATCGTTTTCATCAAACAATTTTTCCAACGGAACTAATCCCTTTGGGATAATATTGCTCTTTAGCTATATTATGTCTCTCCCAGCTATCTGGTTCTGGAAAGGGTCATCGTTACTACGTGCATCCACACTTTCATCTTCATCACAACAACATTCATCGTCAATGTTTATATTAGGAAACTTGTCGCTCATTTGGAGAAATTTCTCCACATGTTTGTCATCCTCAAACACCTGCCAATACTTGATATTATTGGGCACTACTGGCTTGTGTTTGACTTCGATCTCATAATTTTGTTTTCGAAACATGGGAATTTTAAAAACTGAGGCCGAGGTGGCCAAGGCATCTGCAATTTGATTATTTCCCCTCAGGATCCCTGATAAATTATACTTCGAGAATTCTTCGAAGAGGTCTAGCACTAGGTTTATGTACGCTCTAAGTCTGGGGTGATTGGATTGGTTTATTCCTTTCACTTGGTTTATAATCATCTCAGATTCCACATGCACCGCTATCCTCTTTGCATCCATCTCTTTCAAAACTTTCAGGACCAAAATCAGTGCCTCATACTCAACCATGTTATTTGTACAATCGAAGGTGAGTTTGTACGAGCATATTTTTGTGCCTACCTTAGGAGGACATATCCATACGTCATCCCCTCTTCCTTCCTTGATGACAAATCCATCGAAAATCATGTTCCATATCTCATTCTCCACCAGCTTCCTCGGGTCTGTGCACTCTATTGCTCGTCACACAGATTTATCATCGACACTCATGACAACTGTCGGTTCTTCCTCTTAAAAACTCAGGTCATTGTAAAATATGGAAGAGCCGATATCAGTTTCGAAGGAGTATATGGGGTGGTTATTCAGTTGTGTCTTACTGCTTACCATGTATTTCAATAGTACTTCTCTGTATAACCATCTCTCTTGAATGAATATAGGGATGGTGGTGTATGACATGTCCATCTGCAGAGTCCCTTCAATTTTGCATCCCATGACCTGGATAATAGCATGCCAAATTTTGGGGGTATATCGGCCATGACCACGTCCATAAATAGATTCTTAGAAGAGATTTGGGCCAACAATACAAAAAATTATTTGATCAGACCTAACCATTTTACTTTCCTTGAATCGAAAGAAAAAAAGATCTTTATTGGGCTTGGTGATGTCCAAACCCAACTCATCCATGATCACTTTGGGCATGAGATTGTGTGACACGCCCGAATCTAGCATGGATTTATCCAAGTATGTCATGGACCTTGAGAATGAAATAGAACGGGGGAACATCTTCGGTGTCGCCTACCTCCTCCATGCGTGGACCAAACAAAATGGAAAGGTGAACATCCTGTACATTCAAAGTGTCGGGAGTCCCCCCTATCTTTAGCATTTTAATAATCTGGTCTTGATATTCTCCTTTCTTGATGAGTTCGTTGAAAGGGATGAAGATTTTAATCTTGCCCATTTCATTTTCAAAGTTAAAAGGGGGAGAGACCTTTTCTACCTCATTGGCGCATGTCTCTCGGCTTGTTTCTGGCTCTTTCCTTGGAACCTATTCCTTTGACTTTGCCTTTTCCATCTCATCCTTGGTCGAGTTTTCTTGCTTTAGTCATCTTGTGGAAGGGATATCCGCTGGAGATTTCATTTTGGGGTTCATCTGTTGAGGCTCCCTTATGGGATTTGTCTGTTGAGGCTCCGTAGATGCCTTTTTTCTCTTGAGGTTGCATTTCTTTTGGATTTGCATGATGGAATTGTGATAACCTTTCCTGAATTCCTCTATTTCCAAAGACAACGTGTCATTTGTCTCAGACATAATATCGTCATTTTTTCTCATGTATTTATCATGGTCTCCCTTTGTAAAGAAAACGCACATGTCCTTGTCTTCCCGACATTGCATTTCATCTTAGAACATCTGATAAAAATATTTGTCCGTGTAATTGTTTTGGAACGGGATCCTTATTTGTTGGTCACCCCGGTCTCTATGTTCCCTCTGCCTTATCTGTGGGACCGAACCTCTTCTAGGGTTTTGATTCCTGGGTTGGGGGTCATGTTATTCTTGGGTGGTGGGTTTTTTGCCCACATACATTCTTTCCATCAGTTTCTCCATCGTCTTCATCATCAAGTTGAACTTGTCCTTTGAGGGTCGAGAAGTTGATGGCTACACATCCCCTTGGGGGTTCCTCCCACCTATGTTGAATCTTTGTTTTATCTTTTCCAATGCCATCAGGTTTACCTTGACTTCAATTGCATCACTCATCATAGCATCTAAATTTTCATATCTTCTCTCCCTTAACAGCAAGGAAAAATCACTATCAAAGGAGTCGATGTATCACAGTTGCACAACCCCAAAAGGTGACAGGACTTCTGCAGGGATCGAGTTGTAAACCCTCATGAAATGGGCCGAGAAATCTTGCATTGTCTCCTTCAATGCTCTCTTCATATTTTTGTACTGTGTCAGCAGCTGCAAAGGATTCTTTTTGTCTCCCCATCTAGTAATGAAAGACATTTCAAATGCAACAAAGTCTTGAATGTTTTTTGTTGGGAGGGATTTGAACTGCTTTCTCACCTCCCCTGAAAGACGCTATGTGAACAACTTCATTTTCATGTATGCATGGTATACCTATTCTAGGTCAATGAAATTGTTGAACCAATCCATATTCTTTTGGGGTGAAATGTTTCCTTCAACGTCATAGAGATTGATCCTTTGGCTATAGTTCTGGGGAAACTCATGCAGTTGGGCTGGCAGAACAAGGGGAGAGAATCTGGTGGCCATTGTTGCAGGGGGGTTTGGGATTTGGGGGATATTATGAGTAGTATTTGCAGCTCACAGGATTAGATATCGAAGCCTGTCCTTGTCAAAACCTATATGGTCCAAGCTGGTTTTTGATTTAGACCTGAACAAAGTTTGTTCGAACAAGGCGTCAAAATTGAGGTCATCAATTCTTTGTGCCCCATCCTTGGGAAAGGACATGTTTCTTTCTAGGTAGTAGAATGGGTCTTTCTCCTGCTCCCTTACCCTTCTCATAAGTATCTTATGATCATACACATGCTCTACGGGGTTTGGATCAGGATTGGCTCTGGTATAAATGGTCTTTAGAGCCAGGGTTTCTGAATGGCACTACCACGTGGTACTGGTCTCTTTCACTGGAGTCGTCAGGGTAAAGGTTTAAACCAATATAGATGTTTTCCCCACTATTACCCTCAAGGGTAAAAACTATAGATTTACTCATTCTCACAAGGAAAATTTATTCAATTCTGTCCCCCAATAATGGCGCCAGAATGTTAGCGCTTTGTAAACTTCGTTTGGCTGAGAAAACGAATGACAGAGGAAACCTACAAACCAACTTTGAGGCCTGAAACTAGCCTTTCGGAGCTAGAGAGGGCTCTCTTTGGAGACTTCGTCTATGTACAAGATATAAATTTAAAATTTGGGTTATATTTAACACCTTTAAACAATATTTTTTGGTTCTATTGGAAAAAGAAAGCAATACCTTGGGTTATGGAGTTGATTTAATAAAACGATAGAAACAAATGACTCAGTGACTGAACTCGAGAGGATAAAGGATAAATGAGCAATAATCTTCAATTAAAAATCATTGTGTGTGGCGAGAGAAAAACAAATGAAGCAACTCGGAGAACCTCTAGGGATGAATTTAGAGTTAACTTAGAAGAAATACAATCATCCAAATGGCGCAAATCTACAACACAACACAGTGAATTCTAGATTCGAAATCACATTCTGATTTAGAAGAAATACATATGTGAATATAAATAACACGTGAAAGTATGTACACAAAGAAAGAATACAATACATCAGACTGCCACCGTTAGAATCGTTTCATCAAAGCTTTAGGAATTTTGCATTAAGTTTCAATCGGGTCAAAAATTTACAATCAATAGTCACTGTCTACACTATTTTTCCAACCAACCTGCCTTACATTGAAAAGATGGAATATATAAATGAGGGTGTGTTGCTTAGGCTACCTTGTGCTCTAACTACTATCCATAGAAACTAGGTTTTGACTACTCTCTGTCATATGGCTCTTCGAATGGCATTCTATGGAAAATAGAAACTGATTGTACTCGGTTGCATCATAGCAGCTCGTCTTTTCCGCAACGTTTTATTCATCGACAAGTTCTCATCATTAGAGAGTGATGTGTCGATGCCTTACTTTTACAGGGCATATGGATGATCAAATGTTCTGTCAAACTCCTACCACACATTGTAATGAACTTGATCTTTGCCGCGTGATCATTTGTTGGTGCGAACATGTGGCGGGTGACTGCATAATCCTACAGGTGCCTCCAAAATGATGACCCTAGCTAGGGAAAAATCCCTTTCTTCAAACCGTCGCACGTCTAATGTACACTTTTCCTTTGCAATTGATGAGATTCCATCGTTGTGCATCATATGTTTTTCGCGTGGTTATTTGTCAGAGTCCAAGTCCACGCCTCGTCTGAGGAGACAAAAAATGGAGTCGGTCGATCATTCTTCCAATATCTTTTGCAATTTGGATACTCAAAGATTTCTCCTGAGAGACCAGTTGCGCCTTTTCAGGTTCATCACTTTCATTTTCAAAACTTTGTTCCCTTTCATCTTCTTATGTGCGTTGGCTATAGCTGCAAGAACTTTCCCCATGGTCGGTTCACATTCCCTGAAGTGTTTTTCATTCCTCTATTCCAACACCATATGTGTTTTGCGCAACTATATAATCGCATCCTATGCTTCCCTAATCTACCTCTTGATCCAATTCATGTTTCCTTTATGGCCTTGTGATGTTGATACTTCAAGGGTCTTTGTTGCTAAATTTAGTCTTAGCTCTCTATTTTCCTGGTATAACTCAGAAATAGCGAGTTGTTCTTGCTTCAAATGATGTGATGGCTCACGAACATCTGTACTTTCGGTGTCTACCCTCCTCCTTCTGCCCCATATTTCGTGACTTGTGCATTCGACAGGATCCAACTGAATAGCGCGCATGAGTAACTCTTCAATTACTGACTTTGTGTGTGGTTCGCTTGGGACTCGGGTCTCCCTGGATTCCTTTCTTTTCCTTGGCCTACCCCTTCTCCGGGGTATTGGTTGTTGAGGGGACAGGGCTTCCAATGTCCTTCCTTCCTCCATATCCCTTCCTGCTTTAGCCTTTGTGCGGTGCGATGTTACCCTTTCCGCAGGTAGAGGGAAGTATCCTTTTGGATCCTTGGGGATGCCTACTGCAAGTAGAAACGAATCCCAGTTGTTTCCCAATCTCTTTAACTCCTCCACCATCAGCAATTTAATCAATGAGACATGTGATATTTTCCTCTTCGGTTGATCTGCTTCAGCTCAGGCATTGTCTACCATTTCTCGAAGGCTTTGGTGCAAGAAAAAGGGCATATTTAATAGTCTCCTCCCTGTGAAGTGCATCAAAAATCTAATGTGATGCGAATGTATTCAGTCAAACCTTCCCTCACAGGTGAAATATTTCCTAATTACTTCCATTAGTTTCTAAAAGGGCCCCTACAAATATCTACTTAGAATTCCCCTTTCAAATTTTCCACCTAAACAGTCTCGCTTGATGAAGTCTTTGTAACACCACACGTCCAAAGGTAGGCCTTTAAACCACCTTTCACCGTGTGAAGGGATATCTACTATGGCCGACAAAGTTTCCTCTGTCACCTAGAAAGAGACACCTACAATTACCACGTGGGACCCGTCGAACCTGAGTGCAAACTGTTCCGCTAGTTTCATGTTGAATCCTTGGATTTTTCTGCAAAATGTCATGCATTTGACCTTCTCAAAGCATGCCCTGACCTCCGGATCTTCATTGGCCAACGTCAAGATTTGAGGCTCGAGCCCAACATTCCTTCCACTTCATGCACCTTTCCTTATGTTCTGGAATGTCATCATGGTGCAACGCGTATTCGTTCTACGTGCAATGAATTTGGAAAGGGAAAAAGGTAGTAGTATCAATGAACCTTGGCTTGTGAGAAGAATTACAGGTAGTGCATAAACTTAGTTGGTGAACAGAATACATGCAGAGTGCTCGAAATTTATAATCTGGAAGGCGAGAGATGAAAACGTGCCAGGGGACATTGAATCCATGGTGACTGGAGGTTTTTAATCAAGCTTGAATATTTTTGCAGCATATCAGTGTGAAGGGTACACTTTAGAGTGTGTGAAGTACAACTGATAAGAGTTGTACAACATATGTGATACGAGCGCCATGATTTTTCATTTTTTCTGACTCCATAATGAGCTTATGATGGTCACTTCTCCTGCCAATGTGACTTCCTTTTAACAACTTGCCTCGACATTAGGGATGTAAGACCTTCTCTTCTGACAGGACCCGACTCTTTGGGAAAAGATCTTTATCCCTTACACATGTTTCGGTTCTGACATCCCTTCCTGACTCCAAGGTCCAACCGACCACTTGTTGACTTTGAACTGTTCGTTGTTCGATACTTGACCTCACACTCTTTGACACATATACTCTTAATCGAATAAGAAAGACTCTAACTGAAAAAATGATGGCACTAACAACACTCACGAAGAAGTTCTAGACATTATAGAAATCTATACAAGAGGCACACATTGCTTGAGTGGCTCAGGACGAGCCACAAGTTAGTGTTGGGGGATTCTTGGAGAAGGAAATTTTGGGGTTCAACGCAGTAAACGAGGATAAAAACTAAGGAAAGGACCAAGGAATCAACACTCACCTAGAAAGAAGGGAAAGCAACACGACAGAAGGGTAAAGGAAGCAATGCACCGGGAAAAAAGGAAGGACAATGCAAAGTCAAAGAAACGAAGGGTTGGATCGAAGACCAACCACGTGGAAGGAAATTAGAAAGTAGACAAGTGGATTCCACTTATAATTAATGTTTTGAGTCATGATGTAAGGGGTTTTACCCATTTTTTTGTATAAATAGAGGACATATGAGGTAGATAGAAAAGGAAGTGAATGAACCATCATTGTGAAGAAACTAATTTTAGAGAAATTTTTAGTCTTGAGTCGAAGTATCTATTTTGTTGGGAGCTGCATAGCTCAGATGGAGTCATTTTTGAGATGTAAGTGAGGGTCAGGTCGCAACTTGTGGAGCTTGGTGAGACATTGGTCATCCTCATGCACTAGTACTAAACCCATGATGTAATGCACGCAGCGCATGAACCTTTTTTATGAAGAACAATAATAAGAAGCAGAAGATGTATGTGGACATAGCCCACGGGTGGTGAACCATGGTAAAAATGATGTCTCTATGTGTGTTGTGTTGATTTTGTATTCTTAATGATGAATGAATGGAAATATGAATGCATTTGTTAGGGTTTATTGCTAGCACACACTAGAATAATCATGTTGAGTGAATGTTATTGAATGAATAAAATAGTATATATGATGAATGTTATGGTAGATTTCATGTTAAAGTAGAAGTAAAAGGAACATCCCCAATCCCTTCCATGATTGTAGACATATGTGTCCCGCAGTCACCCATAAGTCATCTCGGGTGAGACTGCATTGTGCACTTTGTGTGTGGTGTAGCCTTTTGGTTTACCAGAAGGGTCGATGGTGAATAGGGTTTTGTTGGGGAAATAAGGTAGAGCCTAGGTCATCCCATACATCCAACAACCATCCATTCAAAAAGACCTTATTTTGACTTGAAGGTAGTCTTCCATACATATGTCTTCTCTATTTGGACCTAATGGTAGCCAGACTTCAGATCAATCTTACTGAAGTATTTTCCCCCCTTGATCTAATCAAGGAGATCATCAATTCAGGGAATCAGGTACTGATTCCTGACTGTGATTTTATTTAGGGCCTGGTAATCAATGCAGAGTCGCCATGTCCCATCTTTCTTCTGCACAAGAATGACTGGGCTTCCACAAGGTGATGATATAGGTCAGATGTGCCATTTTTGGAGCATTTCTTAGATATGACACTTGATCTCCTCATTTTATAACATATAGCGGAAATATACTTTCCCATTGGGTAGCGATTTGCTGGGGGTCAGATCAATTGAATGCTTGACCTGATAGTGCAGACGTAACCCAGTAGGTGAGGATAATATGTCTTTGTATTCTTCCAAAACCTTATCCACTTTCTTCTGCTACATGGAGAGGTCAACTACGAAGGCCATGGATGTGGCTGCAATTTTTTTCTCACTCTGAGAGTGAATCATGAAGAAGACAAACTTCTCAATCTGAGAAATGAACTTCCTGCATTGCTTGGTAGAGATCAAGGAAATGGCACTAGGTGGGACTACCTCGAGTATCATGTACAATTTTCTTTCCAAAGTAATAATAACACTATGAGGCCAGGACTTATATAGAGCATGATGTTCTTATAAATAAGGTTGGCCCAAAAGAACATCAAAAACTTCAAGGGGAGAAACATCACACAATACCTCATCTTTGAAGGGATTAATGTCGTAGGTCATGTGACACTATTGGCTGACACAAAGATCTCTTCCTTGGAAGAGCCATTTGATGGTGTAGGGCTACGGGTGCAGCAATATCGGCAGGGCCACCAGCTTGATGAACTCCGTGGAGATGAGGTTATTATGGCTATCTCTATCAATTATGAAGTGCATCAGGGTGCCTTTCACCCACATATGTGAATTAAATAGGTTATCCCCTTCCTCTGGCTCATCAAGTTCACCGATATGGATCTTGGTGGTAGCAATGGTGGAACTGGGTTTTGCGTCAATGATATATCTCCACTTTTCTGGTTCTGACTAAACGTTGAAACCCACATTTGATTAAGATGCTTTCACCTCAGCCACCAATGACTACTTTGAGCGACAATAAACAATGTTATGCCAAGGGATGTTATGAAAGCCACACCACTTCCCGATATATTTCTTCGGCTTTCCAATGTCCTTCTCTATTTGTGTCTTAGACTGGTTGTACTGAGGATGTCCATATTTTCTCTACCCCTTTTTCTGCAGGTTTAGGCTGCCCTTTCCTTGCTTATGATGTGAGGGTTTCCCAGACCCAAACTTCTGTGTCTTTTGTTTAAGCTTCTACTATATTTTGACGACATATCGATAAGCCGCACCCAAGGTGTTATAACCCTAAAATGCACCACATAGGTTTACCTGGCATCAGGCCAACTCATGCCTCTTCCTAGCCAAAGCCATGCTGAGTAATTCCTCAAAAACCACTTAAAAACAAGCAACCCGCGCCCTAACTTCTCACTGGGC